>JAPYZR010000501.1:0-36731 GCA_030522945.1 Trichopria nigra | reverse complement strand
AATTTTCGCAAATTTTACCTTCATTCGACCTTACCATGACTTTGTTGAAAATATCGTATAAATATCGTTTTGAACGTAAAATTTTCCGCTCTTTCCAAACCCGGGATAAAAAATAGAGGTTCCCATTTTAAAAAATCACTCTGACTTTGAAATAACCGTGAAAATCGAGTTTAAGGTTAAGATTGTTGGTACCATTGGGTGGCCCCCCTATCCCCTTCAACTTTTGTAGAGGTGATTTTTTGATATCATACATTTTTACAGAGGTATCTGCGTGGTCGGATTAAAATGAAACACCCTGTATATATAATCTTTTTTTGAATTTGCTAAGAACGATAATTTCACTTCATTTAAAGTAACTACCTTTATTTCACTTTATACCTTTAGAGTTAGACGAATTTTTCAGAATGCAATTCATTCGATTTGATCAGGAAAAAGTGGATTATTTTTCTGACTTGAAAAGTAAAACATTGAAATCAATTAAAATTTACATCAAAGTCGTACATTTCAAATGCCTGAAAATAATTCGTAACCATTATAACATTCGAGACGTGTAATGTCCATATATTTCCTCAAACACGTATGCGTTAATATTGGATCTCTGAAAAATACACATCTTTAGAGGTGCAATATTGCTTAATATCCGATGAATCGTTAAAAAAAAAAAAAAAAACTCGGTTTGTTTATTCGTTACATTCCTATTCAACTCGTACGGAGTTATTAAAACGCACCGTTCAGTAACGTTCGTTATTCTGTATTACGTCATGCGTGTCTGTGAATTCGCCAATTCAAGGCTTAATTTTTTTGAAATTCGTGCAAATCCGCGAGCTTCGGCTATTAATACATATATGGCAACTGAACATTGCTAAAATATAGTTTTTTTCGTTACATTTTTTGTTACGCGACCGAGAAAGCGATTGTTACGTAATACCTATCAATCTATGTCCAAAGTCAATTGTCACAAATTATTCATCATTTTTTATTATTTTAATAATGTTCTATAATCTTATGTCTTTATTTTTGTTGATTTTTATTCGAGTTTTAATATTTTTTTAATTAAACTATCAAATTTTATTTTATTTAATTTTTAATTTTATTATTTGTTTTTTTCTGTAATTGATGATTTATAATTTTCTTAACAATTTTTTGAACCTACATCCATTTATTTTGTCAATATTTTTCAACTACCGTCGTCCACAAATATTATTTTTCAACATAAGCTTTAATTAAGCTTTAATTTAATATAAATTCGTTACTTAAGATCAATTGTTGAAAAGTCTCAATTTCATAAATGATCGAACAAACTCTTTAATTTCATCATTTATTATCAACTTTTCATATTCTAACAAAATTTTGTAAATTAATTTGTCAAATTAATGTCAACTTATCAATTTTATCAATGTTTAATATTTTGTATCAAATTTCAGAAATTTTGCTAAATTAATTGTTTAAAAAAAAATTCTATTTGATCAACTGTGACATAAACTTTTCAGTTTTATCAACTTTTGTTAATCGTTCGTAATTTATGCGGGCAACTTCAGCAAGTTTCGAGAATTTCGAACAATTCATACTAACTTCGTTCATATTAGACAATCTTATAGCAAATTTTATTTTATTTAATTTTTAATTTTATTTTTTCCTGTAATTTTATTTTTTCCCCCTCTGCAATTGACGATTTTTAATTTTCTTAACAATTTATTAATTGTCGTGAACTTTTGAATTTTATCAATTTTATCAACTTTACATAATTTTCTCTAAATTTCGTCCATTTTCTGAAATATCTGTCAATTTTCGTCGTTTTCTATCAACTTACCAGTTTTTTCATATTTCATATTTCATAATTCCATTCGCGTTACTCAACTATAGTCTACGTTTATCAACTATAAATTTATCAACATCATTATGGGACCGTAATTATTTTAATGTCATTAATCGTTGAGAAAATTTTCCATCAGTTTTTATCAACTTTTCCAATTAAACTTTGTCGATTAAGCCAATTTATCGTCAACTTTCCAATTTTGTCAATGTTGAATATTTGTATCAAATTTCCGGAATTTTTAGAAACTAATGATATTAATTCTTTTCATTTCTTTTAATCGTAATAAACCGTTCGGTTTTATCAACTTTTGTTAACCGTTCAAAATTTTCGTGTAATTTCGTCAAGTTTCGAGAATTACGATCAACTCATATTAACTTCGTTCATATTAGTCAACCTTAGTCAATGTTTATCAATTGTCGTGAATTTTTGATCTTTATTAAATTAACAATCGTAAATCTATGACTTTTATCAATTTGTATCAATTTTACACAATTTTCTCTAAATTCCGTCTATTTTCTTAAATATTTGTCAATTTTCGTCGTTTTCTATCAACTTACCAATTTTTGCATATTTGCTCAACTCCATTCGCGTTACTCAACTATAGTCTACATTTATCAACTGTAAATTTATCAACATCATTACGAGACCGTAAATATTTTAATATCAATCGTTGAGAACATTTTCCAAATTCAACAGGTTTTCTCAACTTTTCCAATGAAACTTTGGAAACTTGCCAATTTTGTCAATGTTTAATATTTGTCTGAAATTTCGGCAATTTTTATTGTCTAATTGTTAAAATCTTTTCTATGTTTTATTAATGCTCTTTAAATTTTTAATTTCGCTAATTTTTATCAACTTTTCATAATTTTATCAAAATTTCGTTCATTATCTTAAATATTTGTCAATTTTCGTCGTTTGTTGTCAACTTATCAATTATGCAATAAATTAATTTAACGATTAAAAACACATAAACATAAACGTAAAATAAGATTACTCAACTATTCATTAAGTCTCGTAAAATTTTCAATTTCATTAATTGTCTTTATCTATAATTAATTTTAATCAACTTTGTCTCCATGTATTACTCAACTTTAGTAAATTCTTATCAATAGTGTCAGCTTTTCACTCTTATCAACTTTCGTCAATTTTAGCCAAACTTGCTCAATTACTTTGTCACTCCTCATCAACAGCTCCCAGCTTTGATGCACAGAAATTACACGTAAAAATACTAATTTCTAAAACAAAAAAAAAAAAAAAAAAAACACTATACATACGCATAATATTTGACAAAACGCATTGATAAAAATCGCAACTGTCCCAGAACGGAAAGACGAACTTTTTATTGAAAATTAAGCAAACTGAGTATTGTGTAAATGTGTCACGACGTTACAAGGGAGCTCTCGTTCCCATGTCACAAAACTGGGACAAAATGTTACGGCATGAGAGCGCGAAAGAAAAACGAGTCTCGAAACCAAGTTTACGGAGAGGTACGATTGAAAAATGTGTTTTTGTGTATTCATCAGATATTATTATTTATATTTCGATTGATATATCTCGAAACTTAAAATCGCCATTATCGTTCCATCATCTCCTCGATTCAAATTCTTATCTCATGTTTACGGGGGTCGAAATAAGCGAATAAAATCAATAAAATTCATTTGCGTAACAAAATTGAAGCTGCTGCTGCTGCTGCACATTTGCATCCCGTAAGAACTTGTATAGCGCGTCAGATATGAAAAGCAGGACACAGTATTATAATTTGTTCATATATAGTCGGAAAGTTTTAAGTGACCTTCGCGGCTGGCGACGCGAATGGAGATGAGCCGCGTCTTAAAATAATGCATTACGAAATCCGCGGAGACGTCTTTTACAATTGCCATTTACCCGATGCACTTTTAACGCGGCGTAAAAAGTATATAATTTCTGACGTCCATCACCTTCTCATTATTTTCCCGCTTTGCGCCGATAAATCCGCTCGAATTAACTAAAACTAACCGCCACGTATATCTTTAGCTTAATTAACGCTAAGTTATTTCATAATATAAAAACGCTTTACATTCAATTGCAATTAAATTCGATTTATATAACAAACCATTTATACTCTGAACGTTAGCATTTTTTTTTTAATTTCTATACAGCCGCCATAAATGATACAATCTCGTTTATTATACCCCTAGTCGTATTTTGTGTATGCAAACTTTTATTCGTTTGTTATGCTCGCTTTATTTTATTACGAGACATTTTTCAAACTTTGATTATCAATTGTTTTTATTATAAAGTTTCGATGGTTTTTCGTTTTTTACGTCGTTTTTACGAGGATTTTCCAAATTCGTTTATATTGATTAACTTTATATGGCAGCATGGTCACACATTTTTGAAATTCCGTTTTATTGTTTCGCTAATTGGCAAGATTTATAATTTCCATTTAATTTACGAGTTTTATCGATGCATTCGTTTTGTTCAGATTTTGTCTGATCACATTAAAACTTTATCAACGTTTGACACTTTCGAAAAATTTGTCACTTTTGTCACAAGTTCCCAACTTCAATTATTCTTAAAAATATGTATATTTACCAAACTTTTTATACTATGATTTTTTATAATTTCTTTTATTTTATTACTTCTGATAAATTTAAAAAATTCTTTTCTTTCGTTTTATGCGCTTTTTTTCGTTTTTCTCAACTTTTATAAACTTCCCTCAATACTTAACAATGTTTAATAACATCAGACCACTTAAACATCATGTATGTTTAACGTCAACATCAATGTTTAAACATCACGCTCCTCGTTAACCGATAACCATGATCAACGTTGTCAACGGCGACAACATTCATCAAAGTTTATCAACGACCATCATTTGTTTCATGGCCTTTAAGCTTTTCAATTTCGTTAATTCGGACAAATTCCACAAATTTTGCCACTTTTGGTGATTTTTTTCTTTATACATTGTCATCCATTTTCATCAATTTTATTTACTCTCTGATAAGCGACCACGTGAGTTTTTTCTAATATATGGACAAATCCAAGGAAATTGTAAATTTCAGTCTCAAAAAAAAACAACTTTTTATTCCAAGCATGACATTGTCCTTGACTATGCATATATATATATATACACTAGTGTACGATTTTCAATCGACGGGATATAATATTGATAACTTTTCATAATTGTCGATTTTTGTCAATTTAATGATTTATAATTGATATTGACTAAATGATGTTCTTTGTATTGTCTTTGACAATTTATTATTGCTATTTTATAACTACTGACATAATTTTCGTCAATTTTTGTAAATTTTTTACCATTATTACCATTTTTTTACATTTTTTATGGTTCGAAATGTTTATTGGCTATCATTACTTATTATCAATTTTACAACTTTTTATCACTTTAATTAGTATTTTTATCCTTTTCCCTCACTTTCGTCTGGTTTTTTCACTTTTTGACGAATTTATTCAAATCTTAAGTTTTTGTAAAAATTGTTATGTTTTTTTTTTATCACTTCTTGATAATTTGAAATATTATTTAACATTTTTAAATCATTTTTATAATTATTATTTATTTTATTATTTATTTAGTTTATTATTATTATTATTATTATTATTATTATTATTATTATATTATTATTATTATTATTATTATTATATAATTCGTCAATTTTAAGTTTAACAAATTTTTTGGTGAATTTGCCAATTTTTTATCAATATTTACTACATTTTTTATCATATTTTCTTAATTCTTGTCAATTTATTAATTTTAAGAAATTTTTTTTTTTTTTTTTTTTTTTTTCTTTTTTTTTTTTTTTTTTTTTTTTTTTTTTTTTTTTTTCTTTTTTTTCTTTTTTTTCTTTTTTTTTTTTTTTTTTTTTTTTTTTTTTTTTTTTATTTTTTTTTTTTTTTTTTTTTTTTCTTTTTTTTTTTTTTTTTTTTTTTTAAATTTTTTCTGAATTATTTTTTCATTACTCGTCAATTTCATGCTATATTTACAAGTTTTCACCAAAAAGTTTTATTTATCCCTTGGTTTCTAGGATTGTAGAACAATACAGAATAATTTTTCAAATTTGAACCGATTTTATTTTAACTTTTAATTAATATTAATGCAACGCCATCAAACATTAATAATATTTCGGCACCGAACGGTCTTCTTACTTTCATATATTACGCTACATTACTCCTTCCCCCTACCGTCTTTTTTTCTTGCAATCTATTTTGAATGAAAAAAAAAAACAAACAAAAAAATGACAATGAGTAAATCTTATTTACAACATTACTACGCGACGCCAAAAGTCAGGATTTCCGTGTCTTTACCCATATATAACAACCATTATCGGTTTACAAACTGTAACCTACAAATACATGATGGACGATTCCGTAATTGTACCGTAATTAAAGCGTTACGTTACACCGAGGATTCCTTCTTATCGAAACCCTGATCGTACGTGCCTGATCGGGCAATCTTAATTCCGCGCATCAACCCTTTATGGTCAGGGTCGAAGCGGTTTCCAGGTCTGGACTTACCCTATTAAAACCGCCTATCAGATTCAACGATTTCAGCTTTCTTTGATGCATGGGGTCTTTAATGCTACTACCCCGCTATTTTCGATCACGTTTATTTTCCCACTGGACACATTGCGCGATACAACGCGTTATACAAATGCGTTGAAAACGATAAATATAATCGTACAACGGTATAAAACAAAGAACAATCATTCTTTGTTTTCCATCGATGAAGACATCCGAGCCATCATCGTCGTCATCATCTCCGTTTCATTTATACTATTTTTTATTTATTTTTCATCGATACAATAAAACCCCTTGTCTTCTCGACCAATCGCTAACGTTATTCTTCGTTCAGAAATATCGGAAACCGACGTAAATCCCGCGGATCGCCGACTGTGCAATTTGCAATTCACCCGGGAAATTCCATCCTAGGAGTCCACGTACGTATACTCTTTTCATTTCTTTTTTTTTTTTCTTTTTTTTTTCACCAGCCCCAGTGCGTTTAATGGCAGTGGATTATTATACGACAGTCGTCGTCATAAATGTAACGACGCTTCGAGTCTGTCCGATGAAAGTGCGCCAATGAAAACTTTTCGGACTGGAACTCCCGGAAAGGGTCTGTTCTTCCGGTTGAAGAATTTAAATTTCAAATTTTCCCCGCCACCACTTTCGTCGCCCACTTCGTTTCTACCGAGTTACGTCCTTAATGTCTTAGCCGAAACTTACTTGAATAAAATTCATCGAGGAACTACTCCCCGGTACGCGAAACACGAGTTTGCCACGCGAGTGTGCGAAGCGCTACTTTTACGCACCGAACAGTTTTTTTTTTCACGCGAGTTCTCGACGAGTGTACATACGTATTTTAACGGATTCTTTCGGATGATGGTATATGATGGATCTTTCCAAGATGTAAAGTTGACAGGACGATGGTGAGGATCGTCAAGATGATAAAGGATCGTCAAGTGGGTCGCGTAAAAGAGATAAATGAAAAAAGCAGCCACACATATATTTCGCAAGGAAATTCGTCATACCCCCATGGCTCCTTTTTCGTGAAATAAACACTTATTCTTCCATGCGGATATTCGACGAAAATTACGCGATATTCATCGACCGTATAGGATGTAGGAAGGTGAATATTATCACTGCTTGATACCCCGGTGCGTTCCTCGAATTTTCGCTCGGATAATCAAGATTAAACGGAGTTTTAGTAAATTATCTAGGCTGCATGCCCTCTTGTACATGCACGTCCAAACATATATATATGGTGGAAATTACGAAAACATGTGAATCCCCTGGACGTGCCGCCTTCGCATAATCCGATTGGACAATGAAAAAAAAAACACATGTTCCTTGCTGTTTCATCGAATTACTCCTATTGCAATTATCGAATGCGATTAAGATTTATAACAGTTCTACGAAAAAGACATTCATAATGAAGATCGGCGAATATCATCAAGGGTCGAGTTGTTCGGTCGGTGTTTGCACACGTCCATTTCTATCGGAGGTTGTGTTCCGTGCTTTGTGTTAGGTGCGAAACAATACCAGTAAGCCAAGATAACAATGTCCATCATTAAAAAAAAATTTTTTTACAATTTTTTTTATTCGTCAACCCATTACGTCCCAAATGTTTTTTCGGCACTTTTCGTCCATCATTTCTGATTGGTCTTCGACGTCGCGAAAAAACCTGGACGTGTCGCATTCCTATATGACCTAACATTGATTCGTACTTTCCGACTCTACCCTTAAAATTGAAAAACAAAAATGCCTCCCCCGAACGAGATGCTTTGGATCATTTGACGGAAAATCGTATTTTTCACCCAACAAATTGAATTTTAAAATGGCGTTTTCGGTTTTTCCAAAATTCAAAATGGCGAATTCAAAATGGCTTGCGAGAATTTTCGAAACGATTTAATTTTCGTAAAGTTTCGTCATTTTCGGGCAGCCTGAGAGATGAGTTAATCGCGCGAACAATGAAAACGAACGGAAAAGGAGGCTCGAGAGCGAAACGGCATATACCGGTTTGCGAAAAAAGTGAAAATGCGACGAGCATTTACGATTTTTATCGATGCCAAGGATAGTCCGCAGTTTACTCGCGAGGTTGTTCCTGAACGCTGGACAAGACGTCCTAGACCTACCTGGATCTGCGGGGAAACCAGAGTCTCTCTCTCTCTCTTTCTTTCTTTTCCCTGCCCGTATACATTCTATATCCCTCTCCTTTCTCTGGCCTCTTTTGTTCTAATTGCCTTCGCGTCATTTATTTTTACTTTACTCTCTCCTCCTCGGGAGACGAGCAATTATCCAAACACCGACGACCGAGGAGCAGAGTTTTCCACGTGATGCCCGGACGAGCTTCGAGGATATACGACGCGACTTGATTGTCGCGGGTATATAATATATAGTATATATTATAGCGCGTGGAAGAAAGCTCCAAATGGACTTGTTGTATCCATCACTGGCTAATATTATTCTTGAAAATTATCGATCATTCTTATAAAAAAAAAAAAATCTGTTTCATTCTTAAAAAATTGTCGTCCATTCTTGGATATGATGACACATTTTTAATGACATTTGACTGTATAATGTCGTGACAATAGTGACGTTGTCGAATATTCTGGACTGCGGTCAAAGGTCGTACCGTAAAATGCCGTGTCGTGACGTGTTCGTCGTTCCTCAACCACCACCGTTAAAAATTTAATTTACCGCCTTTTGCGTGTAAACCTACTCTGTAATGATTAGAGATCCATTCAAACCACGCAAAAATTTATTTGTATGAATTCGATGAGAACAACGTCCATGTATGTACGAAAACAGCATTAAAAAAATAAGAAACAGACAATCACACAACAATTGCACCAAGATGGCCAGTGAGTTTTGCAATTTGCATTTGGGTCGTAAGAGATTAAACTTATGGTAAACTTTATGACCGGTTCATCTGATACTCGTGTCGCAACGTTAATGCTTAATTGTCGTCGTAAATTAAAATCATTGAGTAATCTGAAATTTAATGCAAATGCAATAGGATGAAAATAATTTTAATGATCTGAATTTCTCGAAATGTTTTATGGCGTTTCGTTGGCTACACTGCAAGGAAACGTTTAATTTACGGTCTGCAATTAAGCATGCGTAAGCGTCAGTCTTAGATGACAAGCGTTTAAAAAAAAAATTGAAAATAAACTGAATGCAAAAAATTTAAAAAAAAAAACCAAAACATATATGTACATGATACTTTTTTTACACTTTTTTCCCTCGCAAATGTGTTTTTTCGGAATGTAGGATGCCATTATTGAGTGAAGAAGATACAGGGTGTGCCAAAATCAACGCAATCAATCCGATTCAAATCCATCAAACCGTGAGAAAATGAATGCTTTTGCTCCCTGTTTCGTTACCCGACCTTGCATGACCTCGAATCGAAACGATGATGGACCAATCCTAAATATTGTTAAATATTAACAATACAAAAGGTGTCCCCAATCGCTAAAATTTGATCGGATTACGACTTTTATCGTAGCGAATTCTTTCTAGTTGGCCCTTGCGGTCCATTTAAAAGCATTGCGTTTAGAGGCCATCTTCGAACATTTTCTATATACGTCGCAGGTGTTGGCCCCTGCTGCAAGTATATTCGCACGGTCCACACGGGCCAACTAAAGATAATTCACAAAAATAATTCAAATTAGCAATCAGATCAATTTTTTTTATACAACTTTTTTCCTTAATTGTTGGACACCTTGTATATTGGGATTACGAAATAAACTTACAGATTTAAGTTTATCGTTAATAATCATCGAACAAAAAAATGCCAGTATTGGCTTCTTACTAGAGATTCAATAAAAAGTGCGTACAAACGATAATAGATTCTGGAACACCCTGTATAAAGGTCCAAAATTTGAATACATAAAGCGAACCAATGGGCACACAAAAGGAATACAAGCGCAAGCATCGCATGCATGTGGATTAACTTTTACAGGGAATGAAAAACGTAAACTGTCATTGTCCCTCGTTAGGGACCTGTGTCTCACCTGTGCACAACGTTGGCCAGTAGGTCATTGTGTCTCAATCTGTAATCGACGTCGACTTTCTGATAATTGACCGTCAGCGTTCCCGCCTGAATGCACCTCTCGTATTCTTCGGCCGCATGAGCCCGGAATTCCCTCGCGAAGACTTCCAAAATCTTCTCACCCACCCACCGACCTTTCGTGAAGGTCGTAAAGGTGAAGTAGTACGGGTACACTTTTCGAAGACCTGCAAGCATATAAGCAAAACGTCACATTTAACATTTAATACATTCTGAACGAGTAAAAACCGTTATTCGATATGCGCGTAAAATTCATAAAAACTAAAGATCGTTAGGCCAAACTTTCAATGACCTTCAATAACCTTGTGCGCCTTGTACGAGAATATAGGGTATCGTATTGATCGACGCTCTCGAAACGGTCAGTCGTAAACGAAGGAACATCATCGAAACGAAAAGTGTCCAGAGCCACGTTGAAATCAGTTTGAAATGACCTTGTAGGATTTCAAGGACGTTGCAAGTCATTAAATACAATTGGAAAACCGTCATCTTTGTCTTGATTTGGCATGATCTTATATCTAATGTAATGGGTCTCGACTTGGCATGACCTCGCACGATCCAGACTGACATTATGGGCCTGAACTTTGCGCGACCTTGAACGACCTTGAAGGTCTTTGTACGTCGATCGGCATTAATGAAATAATTGACAGGGATCATTCCGACGTTCCGATTATTTACTTAGGCCCTTATCGTTGAATGATACTGGGCCGGGCCCAGAATTCGCGAAATTTGAAACAGAAATGATATTTTCAGCTTTCCCGATGTCATTAATTTTTTGTTGTTCCTTGATGCATTTCTCGTCTCGTAATCCAGCAAAATGAAACGCACGGTGCGGGAACAAAGAAAACAAAAAATAAAACCTGTTACACAGAAGCCGTCGTACGTATGTGTGTGTGTATCGCGAAGGAGGCAAAAAAGGTCGTCGCGTGACGTCTCGCTGTAATCCAGCCCACCACGAGGAGAAATGAAAAAGGCTCCAAGTTTTGAGGATTGAGGACGCGATAATGGTAGTTGTATGGCGGAAAACGGTAAAAGAAGAAGAAGCAGAACGAAACGAGTTGATGTATATACTCTTATACCAATTCGATATAACGTAACGTTCGGAGGCGAAAAGGAGCTTTTTGCGTTTCGAGGAGGTTCGACAGTCACTGGGGGAGGGCCTCGAGGCGTCAGTATACATTCGTCAGTTTTACGTTTGAAAATCCAAAAAGTCTTTCTCTTTAGAGGTGATTTCGTTTAAGGGCCACTGTCATTCCTGATGGTTTGAACCTTATACAATTTCAAACGATGACAATGACACGACTCGTGTGCATCGACTGAAAACAACAAAACCTATGAATGATTACCGAAGAATCTTTAAGTTGCTGCTTATAATAGTAAGCTCCATCTTCCTCGCAACCGTTGTCGTTTTTATCAACATCATTGTCATTTCAATGTCCTCACCCTTATTATCGTTATTGTTATGACACCATCATTTCGACGTCATCGCCTCCTCTCGTCACCATCTCAACGTCGTCGTCATCAGTTCATCTTTGCCATCATTAGCACCATCATTTCTATTATCGACGTCCTCATCTCATCGTTATCATCACCTTATCATCCCATCATTATCATCACCTCGTCATCGATACCATCTTTATCGACATCATCGTATAAAATATCCCTTTTATTGATTTCTTATTGTCATTTTACTCTCTCCATCTGTTGTTGTTGTTTTTTCACCACTCTCTCGTACGATTGTTCGAAACGCACTGGGAAGCAATTAATTCCAAGTGAAAGTCTTATTTTTAACGCAAACTCATCGCAATGCGGACCCGTATGCGAATTCTTGCTGCTCGCATTCAAAAGGTACCTCCCACAGGTAAACCGAGTACGTGACGTGGGTTGCGGCGATTTCGGGGTCAACCGAACTAATTACCAACGGTGATACTTGAACTTGTAAACTAATCCTAATTATTTGACCAAAGTTATTTACGTACGTCTAGTAAGCGATGGTCCGAATAAGAATGTTGAAGATGACGTCGAGTGCACTCGAAAGTTTCTTGCGTAAACCCATCATCACTGCTTACGTCAATTTCGTAGCGCGAACGAACCATTTCAAAATTGCTTAAAAAACAATAGTCATCCAAGCAAATTCTGATTCTAACGACTTTAAAAATGGAAATTTGACGTTAAAGCTGTGAATTCAACTGACAGTGAGGCATTATTATCCTGAAATTGAAAGTGAAATATGTCGACTGTCATTTTATTGAAAAGGGTAGCACATATAGATCGAGTCCAATCAAACAAACGCCGCCAGATGGGGCAGGTTGCCTCTTTTTTTATTAGTATGTCTTTTCAGCGATTATTGTTTCGTTGATTGCTGGACCCGCTGTATAAACATTACGCTTGAAAAAATAACATTGCGGTGTTGCATTTAAAAGACGCAAAACAATCGAATAACACGATCCGTTCGTGCGATCGTCCATGTTACGAGGAGCAGGCGACGAAAACGTCACGCACGAATGCCTCCGAAACGCGCCAGAATGCACACCGCTTCTGTCGGCTTTTCTCTCTCTCTCGCTCTCTGCCTATTATTTATTTTTTTTTCTTTCTCCATCTCCGTCTCTATCTCTACCTCTATCTCTATCTCTATCTCTAACTGTATCACAACCCCTTTCTTTACCTCTAATATATTTGTCCCTCTCCACCTCTCTTTCCATATATCTTTCTTCGTATTCTTTCTTTTTTCCTTCCTTATTTCCTTTCTTATTTCTTCTTTTTTCGTTATCTTTTTATTCTTTCCTTTTCCATACATTTTCCTCCGTTCTTTCATTTTCGTTTTTTCCTTATCTCTATCTATACATCTATATTTATCTCTTAAACACTACTTATAACTTTTCTCCATCTCTATGTTTGTCCCTCTCCCCCTCTCTTTCCCTATCTCTTTCATTTCCAAAAATTCTTCCTCTTTTCCTGTTTTCTCTTTCTTTTTCCTTCTTTCTCCCTTTCTTTTTTCTTGCTTTTTCTTTCTTTTTTCTTTTTTCTTGCTTTTTCTTTCTTTTTTCTTTTTCATTTTATTCTTTCCTTTTTCAATACTCTTTTTCTCCGTTATTTTCTTTTCCTTTCTCTTTTCTTTTTTTTTTTTTCTTTCTTTATTTATTATAATGAAATTGTGAATGCATCATTTCTTGACCGCAATTATTTCTTATTTTTTCTTTATTTTGACGGAGGGAACCGAGTATTCCGTATCGGACTAGTATTTGTCAACGGGATATTCGATAAGGGAGGTTTGAATATACATGTAAGTTTTATCCACTTTTGTTTTGAAAATTATAAAAACGAAATAAAATAAATGTTTAAACTTTGGAAAAGAAGACCGACATTTATTAAATGAATAATAATGCAACATTAAAAAATGTAAAACCTAGTTTATGACATTTTTTTTCATTTTTCAAAATTGAAAATGGCGTGTATCCAATGTGGCGGACAATTTTTTTAAACATCCACAGATTTTCATGAAATTTGTTAACGAAGGATTTTTAGTTGCGCTCATTACGAATCTGAAGTCAGATTTTCAAAATTCAAAATGGCGGTTCCAATGCGGTGATGGCAACACTGTCTTAACGAGGTTTCGATATAGGGTTACTTTAACCACTAAATAGTTCGGGAGCCAATGAATGAAGCAGTTGGTCTTTTGCTTTCTTAGTTGCAGCAATCCCATGGATTCTATAAGATGGCACGTGAGGTAACAGCCAGCATACGGTAAACTCGCAAATTTCGAGCAAACGATTGTACAGGTGGCACATTTGCGGAAACTCCGATTGCAACAAGTTACGATATTTCACCAGCATGAGCGGAATCTCCGCACCTGCAGCGCGTATATTAATCTAAATTCCAGATTCGTGGATGAATTGAAACGTTATACGTTATTGAGGATATTGATAAACGAATATGTGAACAAACACAGTTGGTAAAATCGCGTGTTTTATTTACATTTGTTTCGATCCATCGCAGTTTCTCGCGGATCAAAGGCTCTTCCGATATTTGCTATTTTAATTGGTATACATTTTGTCCGAGCCGATTTAAAATTTTCAAAGCTTCAGGAGGCCATAAGTTGAAATTTGGAAAAATCGACCGTGCATGCTTTATAGGCTTAACGAAAAGGTTCGGTGTGTATAATGTCCTTTCTGCGTTCTTTTAACGAAGAAAAGTAGAACGTAAATGAGACGAGTTTCCACGTGGAGAATCAAAATATACTAAAACTACCGCGAAAACATAATAGTACAAGTCTTGCGAAAGCACGTCACAAAGATAATGGCGAACGTTTAAATAACACGTTTCGTTTGCTTACGGTAGGACACGCTGACATTTACAATGGACCGAGTAAAAAGGAATTGTTCTTATACGTGGCACTGGTCAGAGCTTTAACGACCTGAAACTTGCCATTAACGATGAGCTTGAATGAAGAATTTCTCGTGAATTCCGACAACGTGAAAAAGTCGTAAGAGTTTAACGTCTAAAATACCATGCCGCATTACTCTCAGAAATACTTTTTGAATTCTTCCGACTTTCAGGTTCAACCAAAACTCTTCCGTCAACTTTGGTTTATTGCCAAGATTTGAAAAGTACGTTTGTGACATTATACAGTAATGCGCTTGTGAAGTTAGAATATCAAACATATATTTGTGGTTAAACGAATTGCTGATTTTAAACATGAATAATTAGGGGAAAAGTTTAATTTTGCTCGAATATCTTCAGGACAATAGGGGATGTAAAATTCCGTGTACATAAACAGTATGAAACAGTGCGAAACATTAGAAAAAACTAAAAATATTAGTTTAAAAAACACTAGGAAACATTAGAAAACCGTACAAATATTAGAAAACATTAGAAAACATCAGGAAACAATGGGAAACATTTGCAAAAACACTAGAAGTGTTAGGAAACAATCAGAAACACTGGAAAACATTGCGAAACGATGAACAAAAATTGGAAACAATAGAAAATACTAGGAAACAATAAGAAACCACAAGAACCAGTAGGAAACAATAAGAAACGGTAAGAAATAGTAAGAAACACTAGTAAACAGCAGGAAAACCCTAGGTATATTAGGAAACATTATAAAACATTAGAAAACACTAGGAAACATTAGAAATCATTGGAAGTATTAGGAAACATTAAGAAGCGCTAGAAAACATTACGAAACATGAAACAAAAGTTGTGAACAGTAGAAAACAATAAGAAACAGTAAGAAACACTAGGAAATGCTGTTTAAAAATTTCGAACTTCATTTCAGTTGTACAACTGTTGGTATACGTAAATGTTAGAAAACACTGTGAAACATTATGAAGCATTAGGAAACATTCCGATACAATATAGGATATACTAAAAAACAGTAAGTAACATTAGAAAACACTACCATCATTAAAAAACATTGGAAAACATTATGCAACATTAGAAAACAGTAGGAAACATTACGAAACAGTGAATCAGATAACTAGTGATTTTGGATATTACTATTGGGTTTTTCAATCGTCAAAAGACAAAATTTCGAACTCCGTTTCAATTGTAGAAATGTGCGGTGCACGTAAATGTTAGAAAATCCCATGAAACACTAGGAATCATTAGTACACGTTCCAAAACATTAGTAAACATTACGTCAAACATTACGAAACAGTAGGAAACATTATGAGATACAAAGAACACACCTGTGGTTTTGATATTACTTTTTGGTCTTTCAATCCTCAAAGAACAAAATTTCAGAATTAATTTCATATAAAGTTTGTAAAACTTGACATTCTTAACAACATGTCTTCATCCAAAAATTCACCGCGTCCATGCTCTACGTTAATCGACTCCAGTAATGCATGACTTAGGATTCAGGCTCTGAAGGTCAATCCAAAAAAGAGCGTGAAACAATTCATTATCAATTCGTTGGATCGCGGACCTTTTACGAACTTGGTCGATCCTAGTTCAAAGTGATCCACGTCGACGTATACGCTCGGCAGAACCACAGAGCAGGGCCAAGGGTCCTCTATTACCATCCGCAACATGCCTATATGGTATCGATAAAACGCCAGTGCTGCCGCACGCCCCGGCGAACATGTAGTGTCTGTAGTGGGGAACGACAAGTGCCAGATCGACTCGAATTACTCGTTGCGCACCGGCGTGCTGATAACGACGACCAAGCTCTGTATCAACCCAGTCGATCGAGACGCCGAACCGCTACATATACGAATTCTCGGCAGTTGCCGGGGCTTTCGCGATCGTTGTTGAAAGTTGACCCAGTGCAGAGATCTTGTTTACGATCAGCGGGGATACCCGGTAAAGCCTGCAATCCTGATCGGGCTCCGAACTATATGTGGTGTAGCTGCGCTTGCAAAACTTTAACCTCGTAACGGTTGTCTTGCTTGTCGTTTAGAATGGGACGGACATGTTATTTTTGATTTAAAGGGTAGTTTAAACCCTTTAGTTGCGCCAACTATTCATTCGGTATCTCCATCTGATAAAAAGTCTTGGAAAAACAATACCGGGGAATTCCTATCGCTAGTCGTTAGCACTGCTGTTTTGCTCCTCCCCCTCTCACTAAAGTCGAAATATACACCCCAAGTACGTTAGGAGGTTTCTGATGTATTGTCGCATTATTTCATGCTTGAAGATTGTACAAGGAATGCGCATCCACAACATATGGTAGCATTTGACGTGCACCACCTCGATAATGCCGGTCGACACTTGCATATCGCTTAATTGAAAAATTAAAGCGGATATCCTTTTCTATCGCACAAAGAACCCTTCGCTTCGATTCCAGCTGGCTTTACGCAATTATACTTTTTACTACTTTGCCTGCTACTTTATGGATTCCGCGAATGGACTCCCTTCGTTTGATTTAATGTTTTTTCCATCTTTTTTCATCATTTTCCCTTTTTTTATCGGCGTTCGATAACGTCACGCGAAACGATGAAAGAATGATCTGAAAACTTGCCGTAATAAACGAAGCTTTCAAGACTTTGGACATGGAAACGGAGACCGTGCCTTTTACTCCCCATTTTTCGTTCGTTCTACCGCGGTCAAAACCGACGATAATCTTACATCAAAGTTCGATTAAATCCTGCTTATAAACGGCGCCCCACTCTCTACGACCGCCGCGAAGCGAGCCATTTACGAATTTGCCGCAACGGCCTGATGCATTCGCGGACGAACGAGGATCTCCTCGTATGTGCCAAAGTTCATTTTACGATGTTTTCCTAATCCTCGGTAATATCACCTTCGAACGATGGATAATCCTTCCGTAATGAGCGTAAAAAAAAAATTCGTTAGTTTTTACGCTGCTCTGATGGGAATTACGTCATATACATATAGATTCTAGGATAACTTTTGATGGCATTTTTCATCGGTGTCGGTTCGCTTTTATAGACGCTTCCTAATCTTTAAAGTCTCAATTAGTTCCTGTATGTATTCAAGCCAAAAACACTAGGATTCCCTATAAAAGTCTCTATAGATTAACTGTAGTGTTGTAAAGACCTAAAATGGTGGATTAGCAACTATTCGACTTTGGACTACCTCCAGGACCACCTGACCCAACTCAAACACGTCCTATATTTTTACAATCTTTGAAAAACGATATCGAAACTTTACCCAAAAACGATCCGATTATACAGCCAAGTGCGAGATCTAGAATGGAGCCGTATACCCATTGCATTGTTCGCGCAATTACGATAAATGCAAAGAGAGTGAGAGCCGTATATGACCCGAAAATTCTTCGTGCAATCTCGCGCCAATTCTTCCTTCCTGTTCTAAAACAACGGTCTCGCGTCTCGCGTTATAACAGGCACTTCTGGAGACGGGACTCGCTTGTTAAAGGAAACTGCACGCCTCATTGAGATCGCGCGTATAATTAACTTTACTTTACAACGCTGCATTCTTACTACTGCGATTCTATAATATTCGTACCTCGCCTTTAAGAATAAATCGCGGGAAATGCGCAATAAGAACCGGGAGGCGGGTGGTGGAAAAAAAAAGGCGACGGATGGTCGAGGGAAAAGGAAGAAAATTAATAGTGCACCACCAGAGGGGCCGCGAAATTATTGCTTTCGGAACTTTTAAGCGACGATATTTGTCGAAATGAAAAGCACTCTTCCGGTATTTTGAGCCTCGACAAATCAGAATAGACTACTTTTACCGAAGAACGACGACCGAACCGCAAAAACGGAATGCGAAGGCAACATAGAGAATCAATGAAGGAAAACAATATGGGAAAAGCAGCCCACGAAAAACAGCACATGAAAGTATCACGGGAACAACAGCAGTGGAGAAACAGTACAGGAAAAACAGTACAAAAAACATTACAGGAAAAACAGCACATCAAAAATAGCACAAGAAAACAGCATTGGAGAACCATTACAGGAGAAACAATGTAGGAAAACAGCACAGATAAGAGAGCACGGGAAAGTAGCACAGGAAAAACAGCACTGATAAAACAGCACAGGGAAAACAGTACAAAAAAATAACACAGGAAAAACAGCACTGGAAAAACAGCAGTGGAGAAACAGTACGGATAAAACAACGAAAGTAGACCAGGAAAAACAACACAGGAAAGAAGCACAAGAGAAACAGCACAAATTAAACCGTACAGAACAGAAGCACAGGAAAAAACGCGTACAAAAAAAAGCGTAGAAAAAAAGCGTATAATTACGGCACTGGATGAATCTGCGCCCGACGTTACTCTTATTTCAACGAATGCGATAACTGCCTAATCGAAAAATACGACGGTAGATGACGCTGTTCGATGTTATCGCCCTGTTCCCGCAAGTCATGAAACTATATCCGTTTTAGAAAATCTTCACCGATTAAAATCCTAAAGAATTGATTTTACGAATGTCAAACGCTCGTCACTTGCGAGTTCCACCACCATCAAACAGCGCCATCTCGCGGCGATTGTTAAAAAGTGTGACGCGTGTACGACTCGTGCACGATAAAAATCGTTGCATTTTGCATTGATTGAGCGATATAGTAATTCAAACAAAAATGTCGTACATTAGTAACTTTTCCAACGCGGATTTTTAGTACGGAATAAGCGGATTAAATAGCTGCCAATTTGACGATTGCGTTAAAGCGGGGGTTCTGTCGGAAAGCTTTCGCGTTTTTCGTCCGATTCATAATTTCCATTTGCCCAATTTCAGCGACTCGTTTTTCCCTCGAGCTCGCGATAAAGCGAGGGTGAAGCGTCCGTTTTTTTTTTCTCTTGCAGCAGGCAGAAAGGTTGATGAAGTTCACAATGCGCTTAATGTCGAAGTATCTCTCGACGAGCGAGTCAGATTTGAGATTCAGCAAAATCGCCTCGCGCACATACACGTGCATAAGTAACGCCCCGTTGATTTCGCTACTTACGGCCTGAAGAGAGATGTTTTGTATAATTCGCACATCAAAGTCGTGCCAATTAACGACGGACATTTTAAAGGTAAATTTCACGAGACGAAATACTTAACCGTAAGGAACAAATTTTAAAACGATTTTTACTGCTTTTTTTCATTTGCGTTACAAGTATGTATATATTGTTTTTTAAAATTTATTTACACCTAAAGAGTACAGTTAATTTACATGAGTGTACTGTAAATTGTTTCGTAAATAATGGGCCGGACTTGAAGCGCGCGTGTTAAAAGCAATCCATCTATATAGTCGATGGAAGTTGCTGCTGGTAGCTTTCCAGATTTGAATTATCCAACCTCGGGTGATCCTCAGGCCTGATAGCACGGGGCTTCTTGACTCGGCGTTAAAAGTGAGATGCCATCGGATCTTGATTTACATCACGTAGACTGGTACCAATCTTTACACAGCGACGATAAGCTACGAGATTATTTCTACTCCGAAATTACATTATAACATTTCTGTATGCGCTCGATCACAAATATATTGAGCAATTATTTCCTTTTGTTTCTTTCTTTTTTTGGTAAAATTCAATATTTTCCGAAACGCCGATTATCAAAAAACCGGTGGTTTTGAAATGAATACTACAAAAATGTCGTTGTTCAACAGAAATTATACAATCTAAAGGTTTTACAATTCATTTGTAAAACCTTGAAATGTTTGCGATACTCCCAGTTCCTGTTATAAATGTGAAAATGAATGAAATTAAAAAGTATACCGCTAGATGGCGCTGTTGTGGTATTTTTCTCGCAAGTGATGAAACTAAATCGATTTATTTAATCGATAACATATAAGAATGGATGCTCCCTTCTCTTATGTTGGCCATTGTCTTCATTTCTAAAAATCATATACCACTTTTTGTTTTTTATTTTACTATTATTATTATAATAATAAACGAAGCAAATCCGTACAGAAAAGCTGGATATAAGTTCGCTTCAAATTTCGACACGAATGTAAGAACTATCGATCAAACTTTACAGCTGATCCTCTTAAATTCATTCATAACGAATTTTCGAAACGAGCGTGCGATAAACAAACGTAGATTGAGAAAAACCGACGGACTGCGATTTGCCAATTCGTTCCCGCAGTATAATTATGGAAAATAAATAAATTGATGTAATTGAAGAAACCGAGAACGAGATCGACGTTCCCAACCGATTCTTAGATAAACTTCGAGAAATCGATAATTTCAATCAACTCTTATATTACAGAATGACGAGGAATATAATGACGGGATAATATGTTCTGTTTAATTAGCTCAATTAATTAACGAATTAATTATCGAACCTTGCGAATGCATTCGACAATCCAGCGATCGCTATTCCTTTTTCATTAAGATAATGAAATTATCGTAAATATCGATAATTGAATATAACAGAGATATTTTTCATTTCAAAGTTAAGACCGACATTGATTACAGGTACGTATTCCGCAACCAATCAAGTACGACGAAATTGATGCTCATTTAATATGCTAATAAAACGGTAAATAATCGTAATATAAAATAATTATGAATTAATAAAATTTAAAGACAACCTTTAAATGTACGACAAAATGTATTCTTTTGCTAAAATCTTGTCGCAATTATTATTAAAATCATGTCCAGTTTAGTTTCTTAATTTAGAGGATGATGCATTTTTTTATTTAAATACAAATTGAAAAAAAAATATTACAACAATGAAACAATTGTTGATCAGGGTTGATCAATTGTACGTCATAAAAAATGTATTCGTGTACGAAAATATGGGCTCGTTGATTCGTATCACTCGCACTTTGACAAATTCCATCGCTCTTTGTATGAAATATAAATATTGGCACCAGAGCCCGTATCTTTTGTAAACACTGCCTACAGATAATTTCTTTTCGTATATTGATTTCTTCAATCGTTATATTTGTAAAACATATTCCCATATACGTGCGTGATTACAGATATTTCACATTCCGTGTTATTAGATTTGTTTAATAAATATTCCAATCGTTTTTCAATCAAGACGAAATATTAAAAACATGCGAAATATTTTGTTATGCGCAGAAAAAACATAATAATGTTAAGAAACCTCGTTAACTTATCTAAAAAAATGTAAATGACAATATTAAAAAAAAAAAATTGAAATTAAATTTGCAAATTATTTCAAATGTTTTCGAATATTTTCAAACATTCTTAACTTTGTCGAAGAATATCGAACAATGTCGATGAATACCAAAATTTGTCGTCGAAGAATACCGAACTTTGTCGAATAATACCGAATAATGTTGAAAAATGTCGAAAAATACCGAACAATGTCGAAGAATACGGAATAATGTCGAAGAATATCGTACTTTGTCGAAGAATATCGAATAATGCCGAAGAATACCGAACAATATCGAACGCAGC
Organism: Trichopria nigra; assembly: GCA_030522945.1. Lineage (NCBI taxonomy): Eukaryota > Metazoa > Arthropoda > Insecta > Hymenoptera > Diapriidae > Trichopria > Trichopria nigra. The sequence goes on along the minus strand of JAPYZR010000501.1, from coordinate 14,570 downwards.
CGAACATGGCCGAACAACTGCTAATGTTTGCTTCGTTTGTTGTACACTAGAAACAAGTTGATAAATGTCGATAAAAACCATAATGAATATTGAGGACCGAGGTAACAACGTAAATACATTGAATATTTCAAAATCATTGCCAAAAGACGGTTAAGCATTCAACATTTTTGTAAAATGTAAATAAATGCAAATTTTGTATGAACGACACTTCATGACAGGAAGTTATTCATTTAAAATCGTTGAGTAAGATCGAACATTTCTGAATATTAACGGATGCGGGCGAAGATAATATATATATATATTTTTTTTTGTTTGACCTGCTTCAAACTTCATTCAATAATGTCATTTCTAAAAATAATGATAATCAATTTAGGCAAACTTTAAAATGGTCCAAGACGTTGCATTTGCGAGTCTCTTCGAGAATATTCGAAAAAATGACGTAAAATCTAATATTAATTTAAGGTACCCTCTCGACTTACCCGCGGATAAACCCTCGCGGCACCGTGTATATTCATCAAAATTATCGCTCTCGAAAACGTCCTCGACCCCAAAGTTTAAGATGCAATCGAAGTTGCGATAAACCTTCCAGCCCTTTGACTCCCCCAATGCGCCGCCACCACTCCATCCTTCCACGTCCCTGTCCTTATCAGCGCTCTTATCTATAGGTGGATCCCAAGACAAGACTCGCACACGGGGCGGCGGATGTTCGTAGTCGTCATCCTTATATATATGTGCCACGTGTAGCTTTCGAGTACGGCATTAATAGGTCTTTGTATCGACGAGGAGGAGTGCGTGCTTCGTCCCGCGACGACGGCACGACGTCGACGTCTATTATTCAAATATAGGGCAGATATCGGTTGCCGATATTTCTCCCGTAGGCGGTGAATATTCCGTGAAGCCAACGTCCGTTCGAAGGCCGATTCTCGCGAATTCGCGCATTCCGATTCGTCGCCAAAATCTCCCGCGATATTGTCTCAGCGAATATTTGACGCGATTCCGACGACTTTTCGTCGTTCGTCGTCGTTCGGCGATTGTCGCCAAATGTTCGGCGGTGTTCGCGAAAGATCGCCGGTCTTCGTTGACGGCCGCCGATGCTCGCGATTGTCCGTCAAAGTACGGCGGCGCCGGCAATCTTAGGTGTTTGTCAACGTTTACGACAAATGCCCTTATCTTTTTTTTACGTTTTTCGAACCTCTATATTCGTTGGTATTCATCGATTTCGAAATCGGTAATATTCAGAGTTTTCTCTGCAATTATATTCGATGATATTATTTTTACTATGATCGTTACAACGATGTTCCACAATGTTCGACGATTCTCGTAAATATTCTTTAGTATTAGTATATAACGAAATATTTCATGATTTATTTTGAGAATATTCTAAAAATATTCGGGTTTTATTTCAAGATAATTTAGCAAAAATGTAACTACGATTTTTCTATATGAGTTTAAACATTTACCTAACATTTTTTCAAAATAAAGCGGAAAGTTCAAACAAAAACAAACAGTGGGGCGGGGGGGGGGGGGGATTTATTTATTTATTGTTACACCAAGAAACGACAATAATGCAGAAATAACCTTACACACACACGCCAACTTTTTCACCGTTTTCGATCACGTCGGAATTAATAATAATAGTAGTAGATAAACTGTAATCTAAATGTCGCTCTTCGTGGAAAATTCTTCGCGATGTACGGTGAGTATATAAATTTTATTGGAAGCTCTCGTGAGTTTTTTGCGAGCTTAAAATCCAATAACACATAAAGTTCGCAGAGCTTGACTTTAAATATATTTAGATTTCGAATAAATGGAAAATCGGTCGAGAGTCTTTAAACCCCAATTTATGTTTGGGTGTTGTGGGATCGATAGCAATGGCAAAGTGGATTATTTAATCCATCGCTTTATTTAAATATTCTCGCAATATAATTTCGGAAATATTTCACGTTCCCGTCGAACGATTTCAATTCTTCTCGCACTGAATAATTTAAAAAGCTGAAAATGTCAAACAATGTCGAATATCGACGTCGTAAAAAAAAAACCATACATATATATTGGACAATTATTAATCATTACACTTCCATTTCTGCTATAATGTAACGTGCAAAAACAACGAATTATCGTAATTATTCGACAATGTTCGGTATTGTCCGATGACGTTCGGCATTGTTCGATATTCGATAATGTTTTGTAATATTTGAGTATAGAAACATTTTTGGCACTGTTCAACGATGAAAAGATAAAAAAGTATTATTGAAGTAACCATTCTATGGTTGTACCAGCCGTAGAGTTTGTCGTGTCAACCAGAACCATGGTTGCGTTAACTATTGCATGGTTGCCCTAACAATAGTTCTTTTTTCCGCGTCTGACAGTGTTGAATAAAGTGTTTCGATCATTAATAACAGATTCGATAGAACTCGAACTGTTCATTGATGTTCGATAATGTTCGATACGGTTTTGTAATGTTTGGCAGTGCTCGACATTATTTCGTCATTGACTTACTTCCACTGATCTAAGCAGAAAAAGTATAATTAAAAGTGGTATTGTCGAGCACTGCCAAACATTACGAAACCGTATCGAACATTGTTGAACATCGATGAACAATGGGAGTGTTGTCAAATCATTTATCTATTATCAAACATCGTTCGACACTGTCAAACAATGCCAAGGAATGGTTATACGATCGAACATTAATAAAGATTATCGAACATCATCGAACAGTACCGAACATTATTGAACAATACATTGACGAACAATTAACGATAATTCATTGTTTTTAAACATTTTAAACGGATGTGACATATTCAACACTGTCAAGCCATGTCTTATATTTTATCAAACATTATTGAACATCATCGTTGAACACTATCGAACAACACGAAACATTATCGAACAATTAATACTGAACAATAATCTAAACATTGTCAAACATCATTCAAGATTATCGGACAATGTCTGAAATTATCAAATATTACTGAACATCATCGTTGAACACCATCGAACAATATGAAATATTATCGAGCGATTATACGACGATTCGTAATAATTATTATCATGAACTCAAACCATTGTTATTTTTAATCCATACAATTTTTATAAACAAATACGAATATTGATACTAAAATATAGTATAAACATTGATGAACATTACGGAACATTGTCGAACATTATTAAACCTCGACAAACAAAAACTTCAGTCCGGTCAAATTGATCGGATGATGTCCAACTCTGTTCAATAAATGGGCCTGAAGTTCACATCGTTGAACGAAAATTTAAAACTGATCAACGTTCTGCACAGTGAAAATTCAATTTAAATCTGTAAAGACCCCCCTGTTATCAAATAGTAGTTGGATGGTCGCTCTAATAATGACCTTATCGGATATTGTATACTACATGAGTTCGGTACTGACCATTTTCGACGTAGTAGCTCGTTTCGTTGTATCGCTCGTCCGTAAATCCCGGCCTCTTCGCTTTCAGTGCCTTCGTTTCCAATTTCGCCTGAAAAATAAAAAAAATAAAAAACATATAAATCCGTCAGTCAGTTAGTAAACCATTGAAGCTCGAAGAGTAGGCGCGTTAGAGCCCTACTAAAATGAAGGAATGAGATGGATGAGAGAGAGCGAGAGAGAGAGAGAGAGAGAGAGAAAGAGAGCTCGATAAAACCTTGCGTGTTTATAAAGCTCCAATCGTTATTGCGACGGAACTTCGGGCAGTTTGAATCGAAAATGAGTACTGAAACAAGTCAAGTGAAAACCATAACTATTATCTCTCTCTCTCTCTCTCTATATATATATATATGAAATACGGCCGAACAATAGTGGCTCGATCTTCGCGCTTTTGTGCGCGGAATCTCACGGAACGGCAAACTTTCGAGTCTATTATTGCCGAAAATCACAAAGGACTTTTATCATCGATTAAGACTAAGATATTTATATCGAGTAAAATGTTTTTCTCTTTCTTAAATGACAGCATAATGACGTCAATATTTATATTATATATATATATATATATATATATTGAATAACTCTTATTATCAAGACACGTCTTAAGAGTCGTCTTAAGAAGCATCGCAGACTTCTAAAAAAAAGGAAATTAAAAATAATGAAGATGCGCTACATCTCGTGCATAAGGTACATTTTTAACACTGCCCCCCACCCCCTGACACACACACACACACACACACACACACACACCTAGTCTATAACGATGATATATATATATATTTCGCAAACAACGAAAAAATGTTCGATCAGCAATTTTCCCCGTTTTATTCGCACCTGCAGTGACAAATCGTTATTTTGAACTAGGCAACAAAAAAAAAAATAAATAAAATTAAAAAAAAAACTTTTATTCCGGCGTATATTCATTTCACACGCTGTAATTTTCGTATACCTGCGTTACAACTATATGCATATATATACGGGATATATTCCAAATGCATTTCTCGACAAAATCTAATGGCATTCATTTTTTTTTAACAATTGTCCAACCGTGACATGACCTATGAAAAATATTGAATTTACACGAAAACGTGCTGGGAATTTTCGACTTCAAATTATACATTTACATTCGAGAAAAAATAATGTCATTTGTAATCATTCGTGATACAGAGTGCACATATAAAAAATATGCATTTTTTAATTAATTACTTATATATATATATTTGTTTTTGTTCGTCAAAAACAAATATAAAATTAATCAATGATAAAATCAAAAATTATTCTATCATTGACTTAGCCATTATTGGCCCCTCATCCAAGTGTATTGGCGTAGTCATCGAGGGCCAACTGACTATAATTCCTCGTAATTAAACTATCAACAACCTGATCAAATTTTTGACACTTCTTACTTTTAATTTAAATATTTTCAAAAATCTTCCTATTCTATATTATATCCATTTTAATGTATATATTCGATATAACATTCCGTCCATTAATCTCGTCGTTAGTCAATGACCCTCACTGTTAAAATTTAAAGCATCCAAATTTCGTGCTGATAATTCATTTCTTTTTACGCCAAGTACCATCTTGTTTATTCCTATTATGATATACTATACTCCTATATATAGGATTATATTCGTATTTCGTATACATACGAAATGCATAAATATCACAAAATATAAAAATAAAATAAAATAAATAATCCTGGACATAATGGCTCGATTAATGGTCGTTAATAATCGATTGATCACTCGTTTCGCTCATTAAGATGCGATTTATTGCAGCAATTTCGAGCAATAACAAAAAATTATATAAATATATGAGAACTTCTCGCAGGCGAACGTACGCAAATGTGGTGCACGCATATATATATGCCTGCCCCCCCCCCCTTCCTTCTTTTCACTTTTCACCTGCATATATAGGCGCATTGCGCAACTCGTGTGTCCGGTTCGAACCTTCTGCGGGTTATATTCGCGCGAAACGGCGCTTGTCCAATTTCGATCGGACAATTTCGAATATACGTATTATATACATATTCTCAATTTCTTTATTCGATTTTCGAAACGACCTTTTATAACGACATAAATGACGAAAATTTCATTTTTCTTTCCCTATTTCATATAATCGGAGCATGCTCCTGAAGTTCGGATCGTTCAAGTTGAACGAAAATTTGAAAAAACAAATAATTTCTTTTTAATTACGATGAATTTCGAATTTTCGATCATATAGCGAATATGTGATTGACATGAAATTATTATTACGACATTTTTAAAACAATGAACGAAAATTTTTGTTGTCCTAAATTTTCGTTCAACTTGAACGATCCGAACTTCAGGCACATTCGGAGCATCACTCTACTCCTCTTAACTTCCGGGGAGGCCTGAATCGTTTCATTTTATTTTATTAAAATAAAAATTTAGATTCAATTATATAATTCTATCCGCCTTGGAGATTTCGTTTATTGTCCTTAAAATTATGTATACGCGTCTATATAGTGTCTCTGTATTTATAAACTGTTAGATTGAAATTCTATTTGGTCATTTAATTAATATTATATTATTATTTTTATGTGCTTCGTATATTTCACATTCTTCTAACGAGTATATTTAAATGCACGTTTTTATCGCATGTATTTGTAAAATTTTAAAATTTTACAAACAAATTTTTTTGGAAAGATTTTTTTTCCAGATTTTATCCTTCTCCGGTTTACTTGTCATTTAAAAAGGATTAAGACAAATCTGGCCGGTTGTCGATCGTTTTTTCAATTAATGACTTATATTTCTTACGACTGCACGATATATATATAACTTAATGATGCATTGGTTGAAATCAGTAATAGGGACACGGTTACTGCTAGATGCCATATTCGCTTAATTTCTCGTATACGACCAAATTTGACGAGGCACGATTATCTCTCGTTCGAGACGACTCTCTGCAACGATAATAAGCATATTGGATAAATATACTTTAATCCGATGAAATATATATATTCAACGCGTTTTTCTGTTTCGACCTTGCAATTCCGCTGAATTAGAGTCTCGCAAAAACCATCAAATATTCCGCAATTGGCGCAAAATTGCAAAATCGTATATATATACGACCAATCCCGTCGACTAAAACACGGTTCGTCCAATTTCGATGGTTTTCAGCGAGTTCAAAAGCGCCCCGTGACCGTATTATGATAATGGGTTTGGATAGGTCGCGGGCACCCTTGTACGTTTTAATTAACTCGAAAGATAATTAATCGAAGCTGCCGTACAGTCGTCGGACGACTTTAGTTCTGTACCCATCGGAGCGGGAATAAAAAAAAAAAAAAAAAAAAAAACAGAAATAGTCTATAAACATTGCGCGATAAGATTAACATTTTTATTGGAAAATTTCGCGGTTGAAGAGTCACGAAACTCCGTCGTCCTTTCCGCCACTTTTGGCTTTTAAACGTTTAGCGATCAAGATTGCGTTTTTAAACAGATTTATAATAAGTAAGCTTTACTTTTTTTTTTTATTTGTCTGACATTTGCCGTGAATATCTAAATTTCTTTTAATTCGCTTCAAAGGTGACTTGAATCATGATTTTAAATGTGCTTTAACCGTGAAATAAATCGAATAATGGAACAATAATAATCCTGAAGTCATTTTTGTTGATGGATTATTTGTTTTTATTTCGAGTTCCTGCAAAAACGCACTGAGACGTCAAAATACGTCTTAAAGATCCGGGGATGTATCAAAGACACTGCAGGTATACGTTAAATATGAAATTTGAAGGATACGATTTGCATTCCATGTCGGCAAGAAGAATTGATTCATATTAATTTAATTCTCATTCCGAAAGACACAATTTATATGGTAATATTTTGAATAATTTCGTCTACTATGCCCCGGAGCAACATTTATTACGCCCCGTTCGGCTATAAAGCTCGACGTGTGTATAGGCTACGTAATTTTTCGAAGAACTGCATTGTTGTATTTCTAAAACATGGCCGACGTGTCTGGGTGGAACGCGAAATTAAAAAAAAAAATAAATAAATAAATAAATAAAATAAAGCACGTGCGTGAATACTGCTTCCGCGGTAGGCTTTGCTAAGGTCGTTTTATTAATCGAAATCGAATGGCGAGTAATGTAAACGCGAGAAAAAATTCGACAAAGGATCACTGACTTATGGGTCCATAAATTCATAAATATAAGAATCTTCTTACGTGACAGAACATTATTGCTGATTTTTTATTATTAATAAAACCAAAAAAATCAAAATTTTTTGTGAAATTTGTGAATTTTATCCGATATTGAAGATTGCCGATCGTTTTTTTTTTTTTTTTTGAGAAAACTGATCCTGAACATTGTCCAAAACGAAACATTGTCCAAAACTAAAAATTAGTCAGAACTAAACGTTTTTATAAACTGAACATTATTTAAGAGTGAACGTTGTCTAAATCTGAAAATTGTCGAGACTGAACACGGTCCGAAATTGAAAATTGTCTGAAACTAAACATGGTCAGAAATTGTCATGGTTTAATAATAAACATTCTCCTAAAGATTGTACGAGACTAAACATTATTTACAACTAAACTTCATCAATCATTGAACTTGACCTAGAACTGAATCGAAACATTGTCGAAAACCGAACATTGTTCAAAACTAAAAATTGTCCGAAACTGAACATAGTCTAGGAATGAATATTTTTTCAAACCTTTATCATTACCTAAAAATTATCCATTACATAAAAATTATCCAGTAATGAACATTGCCTAAAGCTGAACATTGTCTAGAACTGAACATAGTCCAGAACTGAACATCGTCGAAAACTGAATATTGTCTGAAAAGGAACTTGGTCTAGAGTAGAAATGAAACATGGTCTAAAACTAAACATTGTCCAAAAACCAAGCGTTATCCAAAGCTGAACTATATTTAGAGCTAAACATCTTATTACCTTAAACCAAACATTGTCTGAAATTGACCATTGTCTATGCTACAAATTATCTAGAACTAAGCATTATCCAAAAGTAAATATATTGTCTAAATCTGAACATTGTCGAGAACTGAATAGAAACATGGTCTAGCACTAAACATTGCTCAAAACTTAAAGTTTGTTCAAAACTAAAGATCGTCCGAAAATAAACATTGTCTGAAACTGAACGTGGTCCGAATTATTACTCGAACATTGTCTCCGGTCGGCAAACGGAATTGAAAGAAGCAATTATTGTTGAAACAGTTTCGAACATTTTTGAAAATGTGTATAGACACTGTTCCAAACCTTTGTTACATTAACCAAGGCTATGCAGTATTCTAGTAACTTATGAGTGAACATCGATGATGACGATTACAGATGAACAATACTTGTCAGCTAAAACTCTTTTTAACTGCACCCCCCACCCCCACCGTCCTGACAATAATACACGAGCTGCAGGAAAATTCACCGATATGTAGCGGCATAATTATGAACAAGGAACAACATGAAGAGAAAGTGAAAGCGATCGCCTGGATGAAACGAAAGAACTGTAAACAAAGTTTTGCCATTTCGATCGCCCCGAACGAGCCCGACTTTGCCTTACGAAAATATCTCGCGGCCACCGAGTACGCACAACAGGCAGGGGGATGTAAGTTGCTAGTTCCGTGTGTAGCGGGAAGATAAATAGAGGCGCTAAACACTCGATTTTTCCATCGGCAAACTCGAGATACGTCAATATTTATATTGGAACGTGATTGCCGGAATAAAGCACCTTCTGGCAAGGCGGCTAACGACGATCCGATTTAGCGCGACTTTATCTACTGATCCGTATTTCAGTGGTGTGAGGTGGCGCTGCCTTTCAAGTGTCGGCTCGTGAATCAATTTTGCCTTGTAAGAGGAAGAAAGCGATACAATTTTTTTTGCGTTCTTACATGCTTTTACGATTTTTCATTTACTAAAAAAAAAGTTAAAAAAGTTAAAAAAACAATGATAAACGATGACGAGAAACCTCGACCGCCGGTCATGAACATGTTCCGCAGTCTTTAATACGTTTTCAACATGTTCAAGAATGTTCAACATGTTGCAACATTGGCATCAATGTGTATGCGTGAATGCCATACTTTTTTCTAGTTTTTTTCGAACATTATTCGAACATTATTGAAGACATTCGAACATCGTTAAGGGACGCGAATGATACCTGAACATTTTGAAAAATCACGAACGAACATTGTTGGACATTGTTGTGCATTCCTGAACACGGTATGGTATTGAAAAATGTCTATCTACGAACACGACCAAACACTTTTCAAAATTGTACGACATACTTGAAGATTGACGAACATTTTGGCAGACTTGGCGGAAGGTACTGCAAACAACATTGCGCAACATTCACTTGTACTGAACAACATTGAAAAGTATTGACCAATACTGGAAACTGTCCAATAATACGCGATTAACTCGACGTTGAACATCATGGATTCGAATATTTCTTGTTGTTGTAAAATTGACACAAAAAAAAAACATTGTTCAAATTCATTGAGTGTACATCAATTCGATGGTATGTCCTGTGACAAAATTGTTAAAATGATTTTTTTACCAATTTTCAATTTATAAATATATAGTGTCAATTATAACTATTTGACACAATCGTTTCGTCGTCCATATTCATATTTTATAAGCGAAAAGTCGATTCGAAAGAACAGTACAGAGGCCACAGAACCGTGCAAACACATGTTGATACGGTGTGCAATAATTTTATTGGGTTAAAAAAATGAAAGGCCTACAAACAGGTACTCGTGGAGTGTATTATACAATGCATATATATATGTATACGTTTGTGCTAAACAGGTTTTTCGTAATATCTCATGAGTCACGAAACATTAGACGTATAAATCATGACTGGGTCGGTGAAAAGGAAATTTCTTCGCTTAAATGTCTGATGAGGGTAATGGGCATGAATTATACGCACGCGTAATATTTATATATATGAAACCGATACGACAAATGAATTTTCAATGCTGACGTAAAACAATAATGAACTTGACATAAAAGTGAATATAATGTCTCTGATCCGGGTGATGGATCAAATTATTCTTGTCGATGTTAACGTTAATCGTTATCGTTTGCTTTATTTTACTTCTATTTGTCCCGTTTCTGATTTTTAAATTTTTCGTCCTTTCTATTGTTATATTTTAATTACATTTTAACGCTAATGAATAAATTTATAACGAACGAATAAGGAAAAGTATCAAATGTGAAATTTACAATATTATTAACAAACTGCAACTTTGTTTTAACTTTAATCTCTTAATTCAATTTCTGCAAATTCTCCCTATTGTCTTCATTTTTTTTCAGAAACTTTCGTCGCAGTTTTTTTCCTGCTTTTTTTAAAGTTTCTTAATTTTTTAATCACATCTTTTCGTCGCTATTTTATGCATTCAGTCGAGATGAATGAAATATTATTACAAAAGTCTGTTTTTGTTTATTAATATACTGGAAGTCAATTATCTAATTTAAAATTGTATCGATTTCGAGAAAAAAAACTGTTGGTCAATTTATGATCATTTCGTCAATTGTCGATGATGGGACGTAAATATCTTTCAATATTTCCACACTAATTATATTCATTTTTTCTTTTTACGTTTTTATAGCCACTTTTTTCATCACGTTTGTCAATGTTTATGATTTTTGTTTTACATTGCAAAAATTATCATCACACATCGAAATACCAAACAATTTTTAATGAATTTCAACATTTCCTCTCCTTTCCTCTGGTTTCGACTTTCATTGGCTATATTTTCTGTCAATTCTGTCCATCATCAATTCTGATCAATTCAATCTTCATCATTTTATTCTGTATAACTTATTATTTACCTTCAATTGTAATAAATTCGTCTGGTTCTGAAGGTTTCTTAAACATATTTATATTGCAACCCAGTCAATCACAGAAGTTATGTCACAGTTATGTAACAGTTACATTAAAATGTCAGCCTCAAAATTGTCACAGTTACATATTGGTTACATAGAAATTACGTCACAATCACTGTTATGTAACTGTGACAATTTTGAGGCGGACATTTTAATGTAACTGTTACATAACTGTGACATAACTGTGACATAACTTCTGTGATGGTTGACTGGGAAATCATTTCGAGTAATTTTTCACTTGAGTAAAAAAAAAAAGAATTTTTATTGTTATATTCATTCCTCACAAATTTTTTACATTCTTTTAAGAAATTTTTACCTATATTTATATCAATCCATTGAAGGATTATTTTATTTTTCTTTCCTTTTTACTTCCTTTTTACTCGTAATAATTTTAGTAACATCGATGAATCATCACGTGCGACTATGTGTACTACGACAGTTGGATGTTTATTTTGGCAAAATATTTTATTCAAATAAGTCAGGAGCAACTTAGTATTTAGTTAAATTTACTGAAGTTTTGTTCTGACGTCTTCACATAACATTTATATATAAATAAAATACTAATAAATATACGTCACTATCTATATGCGCAACTCATCCAGAATTCACTGAATCATCCGCAACCCCTCGAATCTTTACTTTCGACTATTTTATCACGTCAAATTATCATGATATGAATACCCTTTAATCGTCGTCGAATAAATTGGGTGTTTACCTAAGGTATTACCTGCGTGTTTGTTGCGTCAACAGCGAGTCGGCAGGAATTAAATCGAGACAAGGGTTCAGAGTACGGGAAGGGCTTGATTACGTCAAAGGCCGATCCTTATATATATATGCACGTCGGAAACGCAAGGGAAGAAATTCTTTCGTGATGCCGGAAAAAAAAGAATGAAAGCGTCGGTCGATTTTCAGTCTTGCCAACAGCTATACTATACTACGTCTTGGGATCATTGTTCCATTGTAACACCTGACGATATATATAAGTACCTCCCGCCGATGGGGGCCGCAAGATGAATGTTGCGGCGGGTGTTATACATACATATATATGTATATACGGATCGTCATTGCGCCTTTCGCCGTGTTTACGTATACATATATATACCGCGGTGATAAAATTGCGAGATTTTTTAGCCTTTTGCCGCTGGGGGCTCCCTCTGGACTCGGGGCTGTATCGACCGACGCTAAAAGCTCCCTTTTGCCTGCCCAACCCCTCTTATATTCCCTGCTTTTTTTTCTTTTTTTCGCCCGCTTTCCCCATAATCGTAACGTCTGCGTTTTGATCGCGATGTTTTTGATACCGGGGCTTATCATCATCTGGGCGACTGGGAGAGAAGCAAACTTTCCTCGTATATGATGTAGACGACGGCGGAAATTTCTCTGCGTGATAACGACGCTAAATGCGCACGAAAGCGTGAGACAGTTTCTTTTTTGGATGGATGTGGAAAAAGATTTTTTTTAATTTCTTAAAATTGATAGATTAGGTTAGGTTAGGGTTGGGTTAAGTTAGGTTAGGTTATAACACCACGATAATGGTTAAGAAGTGTAAGTTTACTAAATTTCAAGAACGAAACGAAACAGTTGTACAGTGACCGTTTTTTACTTATTTTTGAAATTGAATATTATAATCGGTCAAGAAATTTTCATTTTACAACGAAACGAAACATTTAAACTGTCGATAAAACAGATAAAAAACCGACAATATCTAACTGCAAAAAAAAAAAAAAAACCAATTACCATTAATTAATACAGTCACCGCTCGATCAATTATTTGATTACAGTTTCTTTCTGTTTTACCATCAGATGATGTAGTAGAAATTTACAAGCAACGCTGTATTTCGATCATAATTCTTTGATAGTGTTTTGACGGAATCGTTCATTCGCGTAAGGTACATCCAGATTGTATACGATTTTATTAACATCACTTACGAATGAAAATGAAGTGCGTATACAGAAATAATGCCCCGTGTATATATAAAACAAAAAAAGCTTCAGAAACGATAAAACGTAAAAAATGCCGATACTATTTTTTCCTCCTAGACTTAAAAGTTACCGATAGCGATTAGTTACTCTCGCGCCCGCGCGTATACATATATATAAGTTCCATTTTTACATGAGCATAAAGTCTGATTTCAAGCGAAATATGGGACAAATTAAGTTAATAAACTTCAAAGTACGCTCTGGGGCACGCCGGTGACGTTAACGTATACTCGACGAAATTCCCGTGCAAAGTAGCGTATAACAAATATTACTCGATTTTTCATTCGCATTTCAACGGATAGTCGTCTTTAATGAATTATTATTATTATTATTATTATGTAAATTATTGCGTAATTATAAACCTTTTGCGCTAAATTAGTTCCGGAATAAAAACCCACACCGATAAATACTGTCATCTTTATCGACCGCGCAATAACAATGCATATCAAAAATTAATTATGTCGTTGAATATACTGTTTTATCGACTGCATAATTTAAGCATGATAAAGAAGTCCATTATAATTGATAAATATACCGATGTGATTTTCTCGGAAATTTTATGCAAATTATATCAAGTTCATCAATCGTTGGATGTTTTTTCTCTGCGTTATTTAACGGATTTTTAACCTTTCACTTATATCTTATATCGACGATATATTGACTAGGTCACATTCTTCGTATTATATTTGCCCTATTTAATATAGTTTTATTTTATTTCACTCGTCTATAGTCACATTTTTAGCAACTTTTGTACATTTTTCTAGATTTTCTGTAAATTTTTGTCAGTTATTCTTCGTCGGTTTTTTGTTAATTTTTGTGCTTTCCTTAATTTCATTCGTTTTATATAAATTTTTAACAAACATTTTATCGCGTTTACTTATTTTTTATCTTTTTCGTAAATGTTTGTTCTATTTTGACGGTCTTATTATTATAATTTTAAGTTGAATAACAAGTTTTTTTAAGTAAACAAATCAGATTAAAAGTTGATTTTTTTCCGGTTTTCGTATCTTTCAAAATCTGTCGTTTATTCCCATAAATCGAAAAGTCGTTTCAATAAGAAAGAAAGAAAAAAAAAAAAACAGCCATTTTTCATTCCATACGGAAAAGGCCACTTTACGCACGTACATCCGCATTTCCCCCGTCGAATACGTTATCTCGAATTAAGGTAGTAGTCTGGTGTCTTGGGTCGAAAGCTGTCAGAATGAGTCGTAGGACTGAAAAAGTGGCGCAAAATGAGGCCTACGAAGAAACCGAAGGTTTATTGTATGCCCCAGGGATAGCTGAT
>JAPYZR010000500.1:0-56419 GCA_030522945.1 Trichopria nigra | reverse complement strand
ACTACTCTCTCTCTCTCTCTCTCTCTCTCTCTCTCTCTCTCTTTTCTCAGACATTCTATCATCTCCATCCATCCTATTCCTCTCCCATCCTCATTCATAGACACGGATTATATATATATTTAATCCACTTGTCGCTTACCGCGGATGCGTTCAATGAACGGAAATTTAGTAAAATCAACTCAACGTGAAATTTAATAGACGAAGAAATATAACTCATATATTATTATTATTATATATGAAACGTATATATAAACAGGTTGTCCATTACCAATCGATATCTTATTGATCGTTCTTAAAACGTTCCTTCTTAACCGCGAAAGAAAAGGTTTCGTGCTGTTACGTGACTACTATATGTAGCTACATACTGGATAGAGCGAGTCCATTGGGTACCAAATAATTGTTATCGTTCGATTCGAAACGATTCGCTCGACCGCGAGATTTGTGTTCGGCCGCCCATGAAAATGCTGTTTTTGTTTATTCAGCAAATTCGGTTCATCTGGTACATGCCCTCTCTCTGTCTCTCTCTCTCTCTCTCTACACCTGTATACATATACGTGTATACCAGTATAGTGTGCCGCATATTGGCTGGTGTCCACTTGGCGTGTTGGATTTTTCGAAATGTGTTGTACCATCATGTGTCCCGCATTTCTGACCTATACCTATACACTCTGGTCGCTGCAATACAATTATACTCAGCGCATACACGTATTTTTCTTGTCAATACGTCCGGCACATAGATTAGGCACGCTGTATTTATTTTTCACGTTTTTTATTACTGTCAATGTTTGTTTTTTTTTCTTTTAGCCAGTTGAAAACATCATGTTCGATTTTATTTAACTTTTTTTTTTTTAATTTCTTATTGTACAATATTTACAAATACAACAAATATATAACTGCATATATATATATTTGTTATACGTACAAGATCACATACAGACATTTTATTATTGTATTTTTAGGTACGCGTGAAACATGGACATTTGAGGAAGAAAAAACGTGGTCATTTTTTTTTTTTCGTTTGACCAAATTCAATACTTCGGTTACAATCAACGGTATTGGTCCAAGTAAAAACAAACCAAGCAGCAAAAACACTGAAAAGCAAGAAGAAGCTAACAATCGTATCCTGGATAATTACAATCTGTCTACGATTAATCGATAACAAATTAATGAATTTCTGTTTCGAAAAAACGCCTTCAATTACTTTAATCCTCACATATTAAATCTCTCTTTTCATTTCAGTTTATATGATAATGAAATGAACACGTGGTGAAATATTTCAAAAAGAACACTCTTGCAAGATTAATTAAATATATTAATCTCTCGGGGATGCATCAAAGAACCGTCGCTATATATACGTATACTGAAAAAGTGAAACACCGAGAGAGCGAAACCATTATGAACGAAAGTGAACTTTTAACGAAAAGTGCGATCTAATTTTGACTCTGTGCGATATACAAGAGGGACGCGATTACACTATCCGTTTAACCTGGATTATAAACATAAACCAAAACATCTTGTAGACTAAAAGATGGAAAACGTTTCATTGTCACTTTTATCGAGTTTGCCAGCACAATTTTGACAATTATGTAACAATTACGCAACAACTATACGTAACAGTTACGTAACAAGCAATAGGTAACTGTTACTTTCAATGATTTCAGGGAAGGCATTAAACTTTTTTCATCAACTACTATCTCGGACACAGTCACGATGATGAATAAATAAAAATAACATTCATAAAATGACAGCGGAAATTTATTGAAATAAAATGTTTATCTCAATAATTTTTATTAATCATCACTGAACTCGAATATATTTCATTTATTTTCCAGTCGACAAAATGTCAAGTAAACATCTTTGAATTGATTTATTTCGGGAGTAATGAATGAATTCATATTTATTTCAATATTGTATGGAATTGTGCTTTCAAATTAGTATTTAAAATTTGAACAATTCAAATTTATTTACATATCATCTTTATGTTACTAAATATATAAATTCATATGCATATATATATATATATATATATATGTGTGTGCGTGTGTGTGTGTGTGTGTGGATATGTATATACATATACATACATATACATATATAACAATAAATAATTAAAGTTTCATATAATAGCGACACACTATTTTAAACAGAATAGATACGATACGAGTATTATAGTACAAGTGAAAATAGTCGCGATTGGTCAGACATTAGAAAGTCTATGTAGGGCCATTAAAAGTAAAGTTTCCTTCTTTGCCCATATTATTTCAAAAATATTTTTAGTTCTTGGTTTTATTTTGATTTTACTATGTGTACATTATAATATATTCGATATTGTTTATTACAGCATAAATAATATATGCACCTATGAAAAGAACACAATTTTTACGTTGATTAAGTTCAAAAATTTGGAGTCCAACGATAATTATGAAAATATTATATAAACCAACAACAGGCCAATGAAAATCATAAAATATATATATATATATATTATATTTTACCAATTTTCGAACTTCAGCATCGTAATTTATTATTATATAGTTTTACTATTATTAAATGCTTTACTCGATATTTGCTTATCGCTATTATTAGCAAATCCACTCCCGAATCTAATCAAGAGAGTGATAAATATTCGACGACACTCTTAGCAGGATGCGCCTGTCCGCAATCGGCAGCCGGAGTAAAGGAAATTGATTCGGCCCGGACTGCAAATGAGAATGGTTCGTTCGTGCGGCATCATCGAGCGGACGCAGAAGGAAACGTGAAGAAGCCGATACCCTACATAGGTATATACTGCTGCTAAACGTCCAGAGAAACATCCAGAGGAATCCAGAGTTTTCTCTGTCGGTGGATTGGCAAAGCTCCGAGTGCTCCGCAGCGGCTGCGGCGTGATTAACCCCTGGGTCTTGTGCCCCCCCCCCCCCAACTCCACGAAACTCCCGTGTATTTCGTCTGCCACTCGAAATCGTCCGAGTCTTTCGTGGAGTTTCGGCGATTCGGAAGGCCGTAATAAAGAATATCCTGCTGCTACTACTACTGGGGCGCAATTAACGCGCGAAATTAAAAGTTTCCGCCCGCTCCGGGAGGCGCTGAGCTGAAAAACCAGGTACCGTCTCGAAATCCCAATGAGCCATTGCTTTCCGACCGTTTCGCGGTTTTTCTTCTCTGAATTCTTGTTGATGGGGTTTCATTGATTTTTAACATTATTGAAATTTACATAAAACAAAAAAGTATTATTTGAAGCATTCGTATTGTATTATCAATCATAAAAATGGTCGTGTCAACAAGAATAATAGTTGTCGTGACAACCATTTAAAAAGTTTTATTAATATTGTCCCGAAGACTTAAATTTGATTATAAATACATTCCTCCTTCTCTGAAGAAATGATGAAATAATTTGCGATTATAAACAAAGAGAGGGAGAGAGAATACCGCAAATTGCGCAAATTATACCGCAAATTGCGTTTACTACATTTTAATTTTTCTTCAGTCAATTGTTGAAACACAAGTACATGACGTTTTCTACAGTCATAAAAAACAATTGTTGCATTTTTTCTTCGTACGTAGATAAGGAAGAGATAAGGAAGACTAGGGACGGATTTTTTACCCACAGGGAGTAGAAATCAACTTTTCCTCTCTCATTCTCGTACTGGATCTTCAACAAACTGAATTTAATGGACGGCTTTCACGTACCTCAACATAAAAAAGACAATTCATTAATTTAAAAAAAATCTTTTATAATATATTTAATAACCGTTGTACGCTTTCCACAATTTATTTTCCTGATCCATTATCAGATAAACTTATCGTTTTAAATGCAAAAATCATCATATCAATGAAACGCGTACAGAATTATTTATAGGTCCAATTACGTAACCGCGAGATTAAGTCCTAATTATAAACTTCCATTCGTCACATGATGAAAATTTTTCGCATTATACGCAGACGCAACGACATTTTTGTGGTCGTCGTTTTGCAATTACTCGTTAAATCGGATCAACAGCCAGTAGGAGCCAGCGGAAAAGCTCTGCATTTTTCACTCTTAATTAGTTGAGCCGATAATGAACTCCGACGAATGACAGAAATGATTCGGACCGATTTATACTATTATACAACATATACATTGTACGACAAAAATGTGAGGCTAATTAAAAAAAGTGTAAAATTTTATAATTAATTCGATTCAGCCAGGCGATTTGATTTAATTGCATCCAGTCGGGATTTTCGCATTTATAAGTTGAAAATTCGGAATGGCCGTCGAGGAGGATAAGCGTATACAATATTTTTTAATTGCATATTTTAATTCAATGTTAGCTTTTCCGCGGGTATGTATACCCCGGCTATACCCTTACAGTCGTACCGCGAACGGATATATACATACATATACATATATGTGTGTATGTGTATATGTATATATGCACGTACTTGGAAATTATGGACGTGGGAAACTTTTTAATTAATTTCATTCATTTTCACGAAAAATGTATGGTGGTAGTTGCACAGTCACATCGATTGTTCGAACCATACATTGTTGCTCGTGTCTAAAAACAATAAAAATGAAAACTTTCGAAATTTTGTTATTTGTTAAATCTTTCGAAATTCAAAATGGCTAGTCAAATATGGCGGACGACAAATTTTCTAAATATTTTTTATTCGATTTTGTGTTCTTTGTGCATTTGAGGACTGCAAAAAATCACGTTTTTTATCGTTTTTGAAGGGAGAATAAACAAATGACATGGGGTATATAATATTTTCGTTTATGATTTCTGTTGCAACTTTTTTTTTTTACATGCAACGTTTATTATATATATTTTTTTACTTTTAGTGCATGGACTCGAGAAGTCTAACGTTTCAAACTTCGGCATCGTAGTATTATTTCTATTTATTTTTAAAAATATAACTATTTAATTAATTATTTGAGACTTAATTAGTAATTAATTCATCACCAAATAATATTTATTACCAGTTAATTAGTAATTGATATATTACTAATAAGTTACTTTTAATAATTGTATGAAATTAATCGTTTTTTTTTCTATCCATTAAATTCATGAATTCTTCTTTTTTATTAAAGAGTAAAAATGTTGTAATCATTTTTCCCCCCCTTTTTAGGGAATATTTCAATACTAGTACGATTCATTGCTCCCTTCTCCGATAATCATATCACATACACGAGCAAACATCGTCGAAACTATACCGAGGATAAATCCGATGTATATTAATGTTTACTAACCGTACCGATCCAAAGAAATATCTATCTATCTATTAATAATATATATATATATATATATATATATATTATTCTATTGCTCCGCATACAAATCCTCACCACAGAACGACGAATTCAACTATTTCGGACTATTTTCGACTATAGACGCTGTGAGAACTATCGATTTTGATTCTGATTATTGTTCGGGGAATAGAGTACATGCCTCGCGTAGTACCCGCAAATCGCCTTGCAGCCCGACGCTCCCGATCATTGTATTATAACGGAACGAAATTATATATACAATTAGAAATTGCCGGCGTTATATATACATTGGACCGCATCCGATACTCTCACACCACCCTGTATATAACGTGCTGCCGGAATTATTTCGTATAAGCAACAACGATAGCGTGAATAATGAAAATTATCGCGAAAACGTCGTGCATATATATACATATATATATACTATATATAGCGCCGCGCTCTCCGGGGGGTGAAGGCGCGCGGGTGGGATCGAAAGGCGCCGTGGGATTGCCGCGCGGTCGCTACAAGAGCTGCTGAATTTAGTATGCGATAAAGGCCCCGGAGGATCTTTGGCTTCTGTTATAACTTGAGCGTTAATTAAGATATGTTGGGTGTCGGCGAACGCCATCTGCTAGAGGGAGAGAGGGAAGACGAAGAAGAAGACGAAGGAGTTCGCGGATACTCGAGTCTCGCCATCACCCCGGTTATACTACTCGTCGTAGGAGTTGGGGGGCTGGGGTGGGGGGGGGGGGGGGGGGGGGGGGGGGGGGCACAATTAACGCGTCGCTCTTGCCGACGAGTCGTTCGACAGGTGTAATGCTCTTCTTCTTCCTCTTCCCTATATATAGGGAACGACACCATTCGCATTCTGACATAACAGATTCGGGGGTGGCTGAACGAGGGGAGATTGGGGCGATTGGGGGGGGGGGGGGGGGGGGGAATCGACCCAAGCTGTGGTTTCCCCAATTTAAATTGCCTTCGCGCTGTCGCTCCTTCGACTCTTAGTATATACAGCTTCCATTATCCGACGTCTTCTCTCCAACGGGGAAAAATGGCAGCCAGTGCACGTGCCTTTGGCAATTTTACGTACGCTCGCATTTACGAAATTGCCCCGCGTCGGGCGACAACATGTTTATTCAATCAATCGGACGGATGCGGACCGAGTAAAATCACTCCGGACGATTACCCTATTCGACGGAAACTACTATTTTATAGGTGCTTTATGCGCCGCTGCGATACATACACACACACATACATTTACAATGTGTATGTGTAAATAAAGGCGCATGTGTACTATACATGGTCGTTGCGGTTGGTTTGGTCCGTTTTGCAAAATTGTTGGTGAAATTGTTGAGCGCGGCTTTCGTTTTAATTTCTTCGACGCATATATATATATATATGTGTGAATGTGTGGCACTTTCAAACCGCGATAATTTCTGAAATTGACTAGGAAAATTGTGGATTCTTCTTTGTCGAGACAATCGGAATTGATCGCGGGGCAAGTCTTGGAAATTCCCGTTTTATTGCAAAGAGAACTTCATTGCATTGTAATGTGACGGTTTGAAATGCACGTCCCTATGCGATGACGGCCATTTTTCAATCCCTTTAAACGGTATACACTTTGTCGGAATTACGACAAAAAGGACAACGAAAACGTGGCAGTTTTTCCATCATCTTTTTACGCTTGAAAAAAAAAATAAATTCAGCTCTATTGTTTAAAAGGACCGTGATCATCGAATATGATTGATTGAACAATCGAAAGTGTCGCGGCGTTACATTTTTTAAAAGTATTTATTACATTACGAATTTCCAGTAAGTTTTCGAAAATACAAAATGGCGGTTGCACGAAGAAGTAAGAATTTTTTAGAAACACTCTGAAAATAGTTTCGACATATTGGTTTCGCCATTTTTAATTTTTAAAAATTGAATTTTTACTACATTTTTATAAAGAACCAATAAAATGTTCTTAAAATTTTCATTTCATCTTACAGCATGTAGATGGCGCCACAGTCAATCATCCAAAAATGGCCTAGTCCAATTAAGTCGTCCTATTACCAGCGTCAATGAGAAATCGATTTAAAAAGAAAATGGCGGATGTTTGGAACGACGAAGTTTGCATAATTTATTTTTTTATCTCTCATGTAACAGAAAATAATCGTTTTTATAGAAAATCCCAAAGTGTAACAATGCAGCCATTACATATATTATCTTAAACAGAGACAATAAAATCAACAAGTCCATCAACCTCGACATCGTCGAAAAAAAATAATGCTCTACCCTAAACCCAATTGTTTTCCGCGTGCGTTTCAAACGAATTTATACCAACATCACCTTGACGGTTTATTCGCCTGTGCAGTGTTGGCAATGAGTGGAATTCTCCTCCCTAAAGTCGTAGTCGCTAATTTAATGGGGTGCTTCCGTCGCATTTCGAGAGCGCTTAATGCGTACGAAGGCCGAGCTCCGACTACCGACGGGCGGAAAAAGGAGAATTCGCGCCCTTCTTCTTCTTCTTACGCGTCATTACCAAAGTCGCGGCGGCGTCTTTAAACCCCTTTTGCAGCATAATAAACTCAACCCCGTATAGGACAGGAGTGTCCTTGTTATTCGTCCTTCGGAACGACCGTTTCACCCCGGAAGATCTTCCCGAGGACTTTTCTTCTTTTTATACGGCGAAACGTCGACGAGGCGGAGGAGGAGGATGAGGAGCAAGACGACAACGGGGACGACGGCAAAGGCAGATGGTCGACGTCCATTTGCGAAAGTACGGCTTAAGTCTAAGACGTGTTCCGAATTTCGTGCCGTCTGGTACCGCATAAATTCAACGGCCGACAGGGGCGCTCGTCGCGCGCGCCCCCGTCCGAGCAAGTTTTAAGAGACAGAAAAAGGCTTTCGGCCGATATAAATCAAAGGAATTCTCGCCGTTGGCGTCGTGCCGGACATTACGTCACCTCGCATTACGCCTTGCCGCAATTTTTAAAAGGGCTTTTTCGTCGCCGTTTAACGAGCGGTGATCGTCGATCCTCCGCGACGCCACCAAATTGCTTTTGAGGCTGCGATCTCTCCCATTCGATGTCGTACCATCTTGAACGCTGTCGTTGTCGGGTGGACGCGGACACGAATTTTCCTCGTGATCGAAATTTCCTTTTTAAAATTTCAAAATGTACCGAGTTGATAATGCATTTGTTCATTGTTCGCTGGATATCTTTGCTAATTTAATGGTAAATTCGACTTTAATGAAAGAAAATGATTTATTGTTCCATTAATTGCAAAAGAAATGATTCTTTAAGTAAATGAAATATTTAATAACAATACGACATTTTTGAAGCGTGAAAACTTCAATAAAAAATCTAGCCCTATATTTAAAATACTTAATGATCAGTTATTTGAGAAAACCAATTAACCCCTTTTCCGATTTTTCGTACGTGAAAATTTCTTTAAAAAATATTTTTCTTTATGCAAGTGCAGACAAGTTAAAAAGTAATAAAAAAACTTTTAACGTTTCGGCTGTCTGATTCAGACCTCTTCAGAATTTATTCTGTATAAAATATATACATTTTTGTTTGTTGACAATGGTTCAATAAATAAAATAGCATACAACATAATGAAAGATTACAATTAAATGTTCTTTTTTCAATAATTTTATTTCACTATTTGGTCGAAAGACTTTTCAACTGGTCTAATTCTTTTTTAAAAATTGAAAGGACAATATTAAGTCCAAGATAACAAAAAACAAAAAAACAAAAAATGGAGTTTACACTGTAAAAAATAAAAATGAAAAATAAATTACAAAAAATTATTTTTAATAAATTCAAATAAAAAATATATTCAAGCAGTTTTATTAAGTATATATATATATATATATATGTATATCTCATTTTATTCCAAAGTATACTCATCTACCCAAAACCATTCGCCAAAAAACCGTTGAGCGCAAAGATCAATCTTACCTGAAACAAGCAAACAAACAAAAATTTGTTATTTTTTATTACATCAAGAAAACATTCGACGCATAAATGTAATGAATATTTTTACGTATTCCGAAAACCTACATTGACAATTCGTAAACGCTTAATATGCAAACTTTTGATGCATTTTTTATAAATATTAAATTTTCATATAATCAAAAACAAAATATTTTTCTTCTAAAACTTCTTCGTAATTTTTCTACTAAAATAAATAATCACCAATAAGAAAACAATAAAGTACATAGTTGTTACATAGTTGTTTTTTATTTTTTTATTTTTCGACTGGGTCCACTATTCATTATCAGTCGATTTCGTTCAACCAAAAGATCGAAGTGCATTGTCACGTTATTATTGTTTCTCGTGTATTATACAACTTTGTAAATACACGAGGAAAACAAAGTATCGTTGGGCCAACCATATTATAGTTGGAGGCAACCAGTAGCGCGGTTGCTCGAACAATACCATTTGTTTTTTCCCTAAACCACAGAGATTCTCTTTGCAAAAATGGAACAAAGTTGCCGTTCACTTATTCATTCGTTTTAGTCTGTAGTAATATTGTAATTTTATGCTCAAGTAGTCCATTATGTTCAATATACAGCTTTATACACTCCACATGTACGTTTAAATTTTGTGGAATATACATTAAGTTTTTTGCAACAATGTACATAAAACTTTCGTATACAAGTGCAGAATTGCGTAGCATTTAATACAAATGTACTTTTACAAATGTTACTTTTAAACTAGAGGCCAGAATTATTGGGAAGGAACTGGTGACATGTTGATACAGAACGCTGATGACATCTCTCTCTCTTTCTCTCTCTCTCTCTCAATATATATATATATACAAACTGATTACAGTAATCTGACTAATACTGGGCACATCATAGCAATCTAAACGTTTCAATTTGTACATAGAACGCATGTACTGCAAAGAGCATATATTATATATCTATCTATCTATATACTATAGATGCGCCGTGTTGAAGTAGCTCACTGCCAATTAGTGCGGTTGCTCCTATATATCTATCGACGTTGCATCGCGTTCCGTTAGAGTAATCTCGATTTGTTTCACCGTGTCTTCTCTCCATCTCGCAAGACGAGAAAGAGATACCAAACGATAATATAAGGAATACGCATCGGGGTGATTTCGAGTGCATAACCGCGATACGGTCTATGTATTCGTGTATATATCGCTATAGATAAAAATGTAAAATTACTTAATTGCAATCGTGTCGAGCGTACGTGGAAACGTCAGCGCGTCGTCCATAAATGCTATTACGCGATTTTGAGTTTTCTTCGATTATAGAAGAGGTAAGCAGCCATCAGCTGCCGCGCGCAATGATTTGCAAAACTCCATTAGCGCTTGGGAGCGGAAATTATTGGAAAAATTCACTTCCGGTAGCTGCCCGGGGGGAGGGATACGTAAAAGAAAAAGTATATTGATAGAAACGTTTACGGTCACGTGCAATTAACGTCACGTCGTCTGACGCGTGCTTTATTTTGCCGTTCAACGCGGCAAATGAAGACCTTCGGAAGCCTCCTGCGCGAAACGCGTTAATTATTACACATCGAACGGATCGCGCGATCCACCATATATAGAGTACTTTACAGTTACGAAAGTCGAACGTGTAAAATGTAAAGTGATGGTTCAAGCACTATTCGTGATCGAACCGTCGTCGCTTTACGTTTATGCGGTCGAGGAAATCGAGGAATGAAACGAGAGCGGGTTTCGATAAAACTCTAATCCTCAATGATCTTATACACATTCTACGTTTAGGAAGGATGAAAAATTTCAATTCTATCAAAGAATGGTTGAGAATGTACTATATCTATACGTACGTATAATATACATGCATCTTCATACACAATGTTCGCATACATGATGTAAATCATGTTCATCCTAGAGATGAATTTCGAGTTCTACTTAAACTTACAACTCAACTCCTCCATCAAATAGTTCGTTTTTTTCCTGCTACGTACATACATTCATATAAAACTAAAGTAGCGAACACGCACATAAACTATGCAACGGCTCGTTCGCAGAGAGAGGCCAACTATTTCGAAAATACCCATGGAATTTTGAGCGAAATCTAGGCGGCACTTAACATCGTGTAATTATATCGTTCACGGATTGGCTCTCGCGTCCGTTACCAATTTTCTCCAAGGATCCCCTTATATATATATATAAAGTTGCCGTATATTGTTTCCGGGTGCGTACACCGGTAGATGGCGCGTCGCCATTGCGATAGACGTCAAGTTCCAGAGGAGCACTATAGCGTTAGTAAAAATGATAATTTCAGGGGGTAATGTAGCCGACTGAAGTACTAAACTTGTAATACTACGTTCCGGATCCAGTTTTCATGAATACTGCGTGTTGCGCAGCAGCAGCAGCAAAGGATTATAAACACCGCGCGGCAAAGTTTCGAGGGTAAAACCGCAAAATGCATACATGTATATATATGTAGGTATATATACATACACGCAAGGTTAGAGAGGAATCCTACATGTATGGGGTGAGGGCTGAGCCGTGCGGTGCAGCAGCGCCGCCAACTTTGGACAAGTATCCGAGAGCGCACCTATATATATATATATATATATATATATACTGACGTCGACGCGACGTCTCCCAGCACACTCGGAAGGCTCTTTGGAAAGTCGGTAAATATTTATAGGGCCAGGCCGTGGGAAATTTCTCAAGTGCGCCGAAATGCGTATACGTATACCAACCCATATGCATGCCACCTTGCATGATCAGCGTATATATATAGGTGCATGAGCGCGGGGGGATTATATGTATACACATGGACGGAGACGACGACGACGACGGCGACGAATTCAACTGCCTAAGCCCCGGCAAATGTTTCGGAACATAGCTTTGTTAAGCGTTTATAGTCGTGCTTTATGCTTTGTTTGCTTTCGGTATACACTTGGCCAATGATACACGGCTTCAATGTATACAACGATATAAATTGGCCAATCCAGCAAATTATTCCGCGTATTTAGACATTGGATACATTAGTTATTATTGCCGCAACAAAAGAGTTTGAGCTGATATTACCGATGTTATACAAAGTTGAAGAATTAATGATATTTAAATATGGAATTGTTTTTAATTAGCCAGCTAGCAGAAATTAATCGTGGCGCTGTATCGATTATGTCTAGATTACCAAGAATTATTACAGGTTCTAGACTGAAGAACTACGTAGCCCCAATAGCCGCAGGCAGACGCTTAATGTATATATGGGGCCATGATAACAATCTATGTCCATCATCTAAACAGAATCTGTCTAGTTTTCATCTAGGAAAAGCTATTTTCTTCTAACCTAAAAAAAATTTGCTATAAAAATAATCATACCTAGTATTTTCTTGACAAAACCCATATAGAAATGAGACAGAATTCATATTTTATCTAACCTACAATTTATAGTAATTTTCACTATGAATATTCCTAGATTTTCTACATAAAATCTGGACAGAATCGAGAGATTTTTTCGTACAGATTTTATAATGATTTTTCGATATAGGGCCTTTACAATAAAACAGAATGCCACGATTAATTTCAACCTGGGTACAGGTATAAGAGTGTAGGATATTCGATAATGTGTTCGGTGACGCTTGGAAGCGGATTTTGCTGACAGATGGCGCGGGACGCACCGCTACTTTCGTGCAATTGCCAGAGATCTGCCGAATATGAAATATGCCATGCCAATTTCTAACAATTTCTACTCTAATTGTACGTCAAAATTAGAAAGATTTACAGAAATTAATACATGACGATTGGGATAAAATGACGAGACACAGTAATAACAAAAAATTCAACAAAAACTAAGCCCTTATGTCAAAATTTAAAATGGAAAATGAAAAAAAAATAAAAAAGTGTATTATTGTTTGAAAAATTAATGAACATCGACATAAGGTTATAAAATTTGAACAAAAACTCTACAAATTTTTGATAATTATCTGAAACGTCTACAAAAAATAAATGTTTACGAGAATCGCATAATAATAATTATTGCGCATAAAGTGTACACGACAATTTTTGGCAATTAATGCAATTTACCAAAGGAATAAATAAATAAATAAATCATAGTAAAAAATTTATAAGTTTAAAGCTAAGGCAGATTAAACAGGAACTATAGATATATTTTCAATTCCTAAATTATTTCAGGGCGCTTTTAAGCCTTTTTCATGAAAGCACGTCAATTTTCAGCGAAATAGGTTTAGAATTGGACGAGAATTCCCAAGAATACAATTGAAATTACACTTTTACGATTTATTCTTGCGAATTCTAGCCTAATTATTAAATTACATTCATTAAAAAAGCGTGAAAGAACCTTTAAATAAATTAGGACTTGAAAATATGTCTAGTTTCTGTTTAATTTGACCATTTCAAGTTAGGATTTTTCGTTATCGACCGAGCCGTTTTAGAAATCGTGCAAGTAAACAAAACAAACAATAGATAAATGGCGATTTCATGACATAAAATATTTTGTACAGTTATTCGGGAATTATTTATTTAATTCGTAATATTAAGACGGTTCACAACAATGCTCCCTCGACGAGATTAAACAACACCATTTTACATATATAATATCTCCTCTGGTTATTATAAACGTCTGCGTGTAAATAAATTTCCCAATAACTTTGCAAAATATATCGCGCGGCTTCACACAATATCGTTAGGTATCTGGCTTTTCGTGATTATTCGCTTTAAAGTTTGCTTTATTGGAGCGGTTTATAATCCAGATTAATATTACAGTTTCTAACCGCGGGTATAATAAAGCAAACGCAACAGCGAAAATGCGAAAATATTGTTATTCAAATATCCAGCAAAGATGATAATGGGATTCTGGACATTTATATGCATAAACAAACCTTGCGGTTTCTTGAGCACGGTTTCGTTAATCCTCGCATACGTTGAATTATGCAGAAATCTAATTAAATGCCATTAATCCTTAAATGTTTCTTAACACGTTGCAATTATGTATGTGTTGCAACACATGACAATTAAAAATAAAATAAACAACCCAAGTAAAAAATGTATACAATATTAGGTATATGTTAAATAAAAATGTTGAGCAATTTTAATCTATGATGGGAAACATCTCGAAATAAGCGCACGATACCAAATAATGTTTCAAACAATAATCACCTTGACAATGGGTAGACCATTGGGTCTCTTAAAGTGATCTGAACCTTTTTTAAAAGCTTGGAATTGGTCAATCGGCACAATTTCAGATGCTTTCGCACATTTGACCTTCATTTGACCTTATATGTTCACATATATAATTTTTCGTTCCATGTCAATGAAATCAATTTTTATCATCATATCATTATTTCCATGTACAAAAAAAAAAACGAACGAAAAATTCAGTTCTCATTCTTATGACCAAATAAGGCAGACGGATTAAACGCTCGAAGTAAGGAAACGTCGAATCCCCATTGGCTCTCCGCAACCCTAATACGGGGGTCTCTTCGAGTGGTTTTACCGCGAAACGCGATCCACTACCGCGGAAACTCGTCAATTCCGTGACTGGGCACGTTTAATTAGCTTCACCTTTACGAGCGGCCTTATACGGGGGCAAGGAATAACAATATAATGTATATACGAATATGGAAGACCGTAAGAGAGTAGGTGCAATTCTGTATATATATATATATACACATTCGCTGCGAATTCGTAATTATCCCGTCGGTGACGACGAAGGGAAACGAGCTCGTTGCGGTAAGGCGGTCGCGACCTGCTACGAATCACCTCCTCCGAGCGTCGTCGTGTGCAGTATATATAGGATATTATATATGTATACATATATATGTATGTGTAGAGATCGAGTGTCCAGATAGCCGGCCTCAGCGTCTTATGGAACCTCATGTGCGATACACGCGGCCAAGAATTAAGACGCGGGCCCCGCATGACTTTCCAACGGCCCGTGGGAGAATCCCACAAGGGGCACGCACCGGAACCACTTCCCTCCGGTGGGCCTTTCACCCCTGCGCGCAAATCTTATTAAAGGTCCCAGCAGATATCAAGGAATAAGGGACCCTCGCGCCTGTGTATATATACACATACACGAGCATATATATATATATATATATATATATATATATATATATTACATCACGTGTATGAATGCAGGGATAGGTGTCGGTGATGATGCCCGAGGCCCTGCTCGCTCGGCCTTGAAAAACGGTTGAGAGATATACGAAACGAATGCTGACGATTAGCACGGTACCCATTGGGGCCGTTGAGCTTTCGAGTGTGTTCCTACCTGTCATTGCTTCGTTTCAAGCGGGGGAGCTACTGGAACTGAAGCAACGACAGGTATGCACGTTTCTTTAATTAGTGATGTTTTTAATGAGAAGAATTACAAAGTGATTTAAGATACTCTTTATGGAATTCATACATGCTTATATAAGTATGTAACGTATAAATAATGCAATTCCAATAAAGAAAAATATTCATTCCCATAATTAAATCCAATTGCAGTATTTTAATTATAGCGAAATATTTATATATTATTTGGCCCCCGCGGTCCATGCAAATGCACTGCGTTGAGGGGCCAACGTCAAACATTTCATATTCGCCGTTGATTTAGTATATAGTTGGTGACGCCAACTACTAAAAATGTAATTCCATAGTCCGTAACGGTCGAATAACAATAATTCGCCGTAAAGTATATATATAGTAATAGAGTAAAATTTTTGTACTGGACTTTTTTTGATTATGCCAAGAATCAGTGCACGGCAAAACCTGTGGGCTTGGTACGCTCTCGTCCTATACTATACTGTACTCGTCCCAATAAATAACAACACCTTTGAAACTGCCATTAAAAATCGATGTTGAAACATATGAAGGTTTTGAAATTATTTGATATATATAAATACATCGCTTTCAAATGTTGCCCATGGCTTTCTTAAAATTCGGTATATATATATATATATATATATATATATATATATATACACTTTTAATAACAACGTACATAAATAAATATTAAGCTCTTGCTTACTTCATGCAATTACTTTTTTTAAATATTATTCATATAAGCAACGTTCACAAAATAATCTGTATATCTAAGTCGTTAAAAATGCAAAAATCAGTATTTCATATATTGTTAGGGAATATTTGTGAGAACGGGACGAAATATTTCCCGAAAAAATAGTCGATAAAAAGATAAAATCAATGTTGCAGAATTGAGATGTCTCATACGTATAAAATATTAAAGCGCCGTGCGCAGAGTAATTGTTTCCGACGTCGATAAAAAGTTTAATGAGAGAAACGGTTCGCAAATTAGTTTTATGACGCTTATTAAACGTCGTCAAAGGGTCATGTCTTTTTCTGGATAATAATGGGTAATATAGTAAATTTGTTTTAATTAATTTAAGATTTTTTTTTATGTATGTATGTATGTTGGCCTGTATGTATGTATATATATATATATATATATATATACACATTATATTCTAATATATTGTATTATAATACATTATATTGTATTATAATTATGATAATTAAAAATAATCATAATTCAAATGTATAATTCGTTTGTAAAATTTTCTTTTTCAATGGGCTTGGATTTTGTCGTCTACAGAAGGTACACAAAAATCATATTTTCATCGGGAAACACAAATCCCAAAAAATGACCAACGAAAAATCACACATGCATACATACATATGTATATTTTGTTAACATTATAAATATCTGAGTCCTGAAATAATTAAGTAAAAACTCTTTTAATATTTCTACCAAAGCATAAAAAACATAATATGTGCTTGAAGTTCGGATCATTCAAGTTGAAATTTTTTTTATCAAATTTTCGTTCAACTTGAACGATTCAAATTTCAGGATGATACAACACATAAAAATCTTAATTTGAAACTTTTTTATTAAAAATAATAATTAATAATTATGTTACTTTTTACTATAAACATGCTATTAATTTAAAGAAAAGTTGTTCACTACAATAATTATATTTTACCGATAATAAGTAGTGTAGATTCACAACTATTTCTGACCCATTTATAAATTTCGAACAAACGAACATTTTCTCAACATTTCATCGAATCAAAGCGCCGATTACGACAATCACGACGATTTTAAAATGATCCGTCACCCGGACGAAGAATAATCGCGCTATTTATCCCTCAAAAATCCGACGATAAATCGAGATATCGAAAAACTCGTATGGAGTCGATCGGTCCTTCCTCTTGCAACTTCAGCGATTTTCGTGACGTGATCGGCAGTAGTAGATTCCATTAAAAAGAAAAAAAAAAAAAACACACATAAAAAATCGCCCTCGACCGTTCGGGGGCACTACTGGCACAAATATATACATAAACAACAGCTTCAAAGATATAAATAAATGAATAAATTTCAGTATAAATATCGCTTATAACGGCGGCAGGGCACACGTACGCTCGATGGAAAGCCGCTCGCGCAATAATTTATAGCCAACTATCCTGGCGGCTGCGCGGGCATATTTTCGATGATTTATTTTCAAATTCAATAACACCTACACACCAGCGTGCAACACGCCCCCGTGTGACTGTGTGCACGCGATAGCGAAATTTCCTAACTTGACCCCGACTCTCGTATTTTCCCTCGATATTTTAATGTTCTTATATGCCGAAAAAAACGGTCCGTAAATTCCATCTGGTCGATAAGTATTGGTTTTTGTAAAAAAAAGGCTTTCAAAATTCAACGATTTGAAAAATTAACTCAAATTATATATATAGGTACTCACGATAGTAACATAGTTACGATAAAATCATCTATATTGAAAAAAAAATCAAAAAATACTTCATTAAAGAGTAAGTCCATTTGTGGTTTAATTCAAGTCGGGTTTTATATATACTTATAAAATCAGGTTGAAACTTCCATATATATATACCCGTTGTAAAATTAATCACAAAAGAAATTACCATACTAGATTGCGACACATGTATTTTGTAACGTAATCATCCCTAATACCGTCAAGCCGACAATTCCGTACACGTAATGCAAGAATAATGACGTGAAAATTAGCGAAATTGGCATGATGATACAAAAGTGTAAGGTTCGAAAAGTTGAAAAATAATTTCAATTCATATTTTAGCAATTTTTAAGAATGTTTATTATTTATCGAGTTACTTTTAGGACAATTACACGAGCAATTATACGTATATACAGGTACATTCGCGCTGCGTCGCGCAGTGCTGCGCTCTGACTATTGCGGAAAAAAGGAAAATCCCCTCGTAGCCATCTACCGGCTAATTAGGTTACCATCTCTCAAAAATTCTCAATTCACGTGCTCATTTTTTATTTAAAAGTGAGAGACGTCCGCGAAAATAACTTTTTTCAAATAGAATTAAAATATTTTATGCCATGACGCGGCCTGACAATTCTCTTAATTTTAAACAAAAATTTAATTCTCTCTCATTCCTAAAAATGGCTCGCACTCTTTTCAGAATTAATTTTTCACTCTTTAAAAATTTAAATTTCACTCATTCAGTATGTAATTGTCCGATTGTCAATTTTGAACCGGTAAAAGTTCTCGTTTAAAATTCTACTATTTACTATTGTTGTCATCTGCTTTTATTTTTGTAATTTTACTTTTGTTAATTGTACCTGCGCATCCTGTAGGAAAATGTAATGACAGGATAATGTTGTCTTTGTTCACGGCCTTTAATGGCCAGAACATAAATAAGTAATATCTCACGCTTTCTCTTGTAAAAGAGTGACCCAAATTTCATTCCTGAAAAATGTTGTAAAATTACAAATTCCTCGACAAAAAGCACATTGCCTCCGGAATATGTATAGCCTTCTGGTATAGCTGCTGCGGCATTATTTTATTGTGAAATTTCGATTGTTCGAAATTACCTCCTATATATGTGTGCATTAAAATTGAAAGTGCGCGATGATACAAAATAAACGACGAGTAACCGTCAGTTGCCCGGGATTCCGAAACACGAGGAGGCGAGCTCCCTATATATACAATGTGTATTTTAAATATATTTGCACACACCGTAAGCCGCTGATTTTATGTATTGTATATTTTATAATCAACATATAACAATAATATTTACATATTTACGTTATATGAATATTTAAATCGTTATATATATATTGTCCGTAAATAAGGGAAGATTTATTTAATTTTAAAATATGACATATATATATTTCATTAAAATTCGTCTTCTCCGAAAATATATATTTATTTATTTATGTACATATTTCTAGGTACAGTTAATTTTCTCTCTTCTGTGGTGATTTTAAATACGTATTAAATACAGCGATGGGAAAAGACGACGAAATCGGATCAAAATTTAAAGGAAAAACTTGTACACTTTTATCATCGGTTATTTTTGACATTTTTCTCTATCGATTCTGATCCGATTGCGCGGCATCTTGTACTAAAATCAATATTTGAGGACTAGGTTTTGATATAAGGAGTTTAAAATTTATTATAAATGTATAGTCTCTTTATGGTAGGAAATTACAATACTATCGAATATCGAGTCTGCTATGTCGACAGACTACGAGTGTTTTTAGAAGAGGGCAGAACAATAAATGTTCAATTGTGAAAGATAAAATCTATTTTCATTTGTCTTATGTTTATGTTAGAACGGACGAGATATTTTCCTGATATTTTAAATTCAACTAAGTAGGACGAAAGAAATCGTCAAAATATAAAGAAATATCAAGACAATTATAAGTTTACACTTATTATTTTTAAATTACTAAATGCCTGTTTCACGAATTTGAACGAAGAAAATTAAAATGTAACAACAACAAAAAATAAATTGGCCTTAATAAATTGGTTCATTAAATTACTACATTAGTAAAAACATCTAAAAAAATGGGTTATACTATATATCCTACTATCTAGATATCATAGTTTTATTATTATTATTTCGTTTTTAGAAGGTCCCCCGAGTATTCCTAATATAGACAAATAAATAAAATCATGTAAATTTTTGAAATTAGAAAACAATATTGTATATACCTGTAATTCATAAATGTTGATTAGAATTTTCAAACTTTTTTCTTTGAATCTCCCTAAAATGATAAAATCATAAAAAAAACTGTCGATACTTTTCAAGAACATTGTAATAAGTATTTATGTTTTTTTTTTAATAGATTACTACATTAGCTATGGACCAATTTAGGATCCTATTTTGGATTTTGAATCTTTTAATATTTCGCGATTGTTCTGAAACATCAATTCTTAATCTAGAGCGTGTAAATGAAACTTTTCATTTAATGCATTGAAATTACACTTCTTTTTTTAAGACTCCACAGCAAGCTTTTCGAAACTAACATAATTCCCGTGTTCAAGTTCGTAAATTTTATTTACAATGCAATGAAATAATAAGATATGATATATTATATATAACATATCCAATAAAATGCATAAAATTCTAATTTCCCCCTATGAAATTTTAATTTAACGAGTATTATGTGTATTTTTGCTCCCTATACTGTAACAGTTCGCTTCTACTCCCTCTCTTATCTCACTGCGGATGGAGAAGTAAAACTGTTACCTGTTTCCTTTTTTACTTTCCATCTTCCCACCGATAGAAGCTCGCCTACCTAATACTGACAAACAACAATATTTTACTGAAAACGAAAAATAAAAATCATAAGTAAATTATTGAGAATAATTATTAATAATAATAAATAATCAATCAATTAATAATATGTTAGCAATATAATAATGATAAATTAGCAAAATTGGCATTTTAAACGTAAATTTTTATTTCCCCATTAAACTTCGCTTCCGTCGTGATTGGACAAATTGTCGAGTTCGTGAAAATACATATTATTAAAACCAATTTCCGATCGAATGTATATGACGCCCGATGAATCGCGCTCCAATTTACATGCCTGTATTTCGACCTTTTTATCAGGAGGATATTTTCGAACGCGAAACCCCACATCACGCTTCAACGATTCGCCGCGATAGCCGATGGGAAATTCGGCAATAAAAGTGCGCTTTCAAAGTGCATTATTCCCATAACTGTGAAAATCCTTGGCTGGTGAATGCAAATCCATTAATTCGAGTGCATTATGTTCTCAGGGTACATACGCCAATCTATGCTAATGCATTCAAATGTGCACGATCACGCACGCGCGTCTACTCCACGGTTTGCCTTCGGTAAATGGCAAATATTGTTAACCATACATATACGTTTAATGTCCACGGGTATATACCTTACGTATGGATATATACATGTGTAGATGTGTTTATGTAAATAGTTTTCTTTAATTCTGACGACGCTTATTCGAGTCCACGACCTCCAATTTCTGTCGCCTGTTTACTTTAAAACAACCGCCTGAAAGTTTACAGCAGTTGGCCGCTGGAAATCGTTTCTGCCCACCTTAATTAAAGTGCTCGTGATTTGTTGGAAAGTTTTCGCTGATTCGAGTCTGTCATTATAATTCGAACAATGCTACAAAAAAAAAAAAAAATGTTCACTTTGAGTCCATATTTTGAAATTTTTCTTGTTTTTTATTTTTATTTTACAAGGTATCCATTGTAATTTTTTTGATTAATGCGGCCGTTTTTTTTTTTTTTTTTTACAAAATTGGAAGTTTTATTTTGTCTAAAAAACAATTTTTTGTAGAAAAAATTTTGAAAATTTGTAGACAAAACATTTTTGAAAAATAATTTTGAAAAAAATTGCGTTTGAATTATTTTTTAATTGTTTTACTTACATAATTATATATATCTGTAGTATTGTTTATATACGATTTTTTCAAAATTTCGTTTCAAAAGTGTTTTTAAAAAAATAAAAAATTTTTTTTACACAAAAAAGAATTACATTACATTAATTGAATTATTAAATTTGTAAAAATAAAAAGCAAAATTAATAAAGTAGACTTACAACGCGATTTTTTTTAAATTTTGTTTCAAAAAGTTTGTTGAAAAAAAATTTTTTTACGCAAAACAAAATTATACATATGTATATAAACAATAATAATTAGTATGTATATATATTCATAATGATTTCAATAATTTTAATTATTAAAAAATACAAATTTCGTGGTCTACAATCGCAACTACAATGGAACGATATCTCGGTAGACAAAATGATAAAAACGAAGGGACGCAAGCATAGATACATATATATATATATATATATATATATATAACATACAATAAGAGCGGACGCGTCGGATTCCAGTAGTAAAAGTCATTGAGCAACGGTGGTACGGAACGAGGAACGGACGTCCGAAAGAGGTTCTTCGCCGCCCATCTCGTAAAGGTGGTCCAAGCAGAGAGATATGCCCGTATACACACATACACATACACAAATGCCGGCATGCGTCACTCGTACATCCGAGCCCATGAACCCTTTAACCCTTCGGAAATGTGCGTGTCCCGTGCATGAGCAACTGTTTATGGGTCAGTGGGGAATAAAGGGACCGAAGACGAGGAGAGAAGTATATAGAAGAGAGCAGCGCGGCAAGCAGAAAAGAATACAACCAAAGGGACGACGACGCCGGGACCCCGACGTAGTCGTATCCGGTCGGGCGTCATCGTCCGAGCAATCCAATATAGGCGTGTATGCAGATTCGCGCACAAAAGCGAGATACAGTGAGAGAGTGATGCCTTGGCCTTTGCACCCGTGTCCGATCTTTTTCGCCCTTTGTCCGCGATACACGTCGCTTTTTTGCGATTTATTGCGCTTTTCAGTGCTTTTCATTGCCTGGTCGCCTTTTGTCCTGTTATAAGGTTCCGCGGTTTCCGCCCCCTTTTCCCCCTTTCCACCGTGGGCGCGGGGCCCCCCCCCCCCCCCCCCCCCCACCCCCCTCAACCCCTAAGTCATGCGTGCACCCTGCACGACGAAGACGTCGCCGCCGTGGCACAAAGGCGAGACCCACCGTCGAAAGGTGCCTCCGGAAATCTCCGTTTTTGTCCGACTGACTTGGATGTAGTATGTAGTAGGGAATTCTTGCAAATCCCGGGAAAGGAACGTTTTTCTTAAACTTGAAAATCTCCGTAGGTACGGAATGTTCCTACAACTATAAAAGTACCAGCAACAAGGGCGTTTCTTTAAAAGATCTACGACATTGTTTTATATATATATATATATTAAGAAAATCTTGTTTTTTATTTCTTAGTGACATTCGCAAAAAGAAAATTCATGAAAACGGAATTTACTTTTTTTAAACTATCTTTTTGTGTTCTTATTTATGCTTAAGGAATATATAAAACAAGAGAAATATTATATTTTTGATCATTTTTGAGTCATAGAACGTACATACATATATATATGTAATTTTTTTGTTTTCGTTGGATGATATTCGATGAACTCCAAACGTTTGGCATCATTCGACCTAATAGGAAACAATAAGAAAAATTGTTTTTAATTTAATAATTTCCAATCCTGTTCAATTCTACTTGATTACTCAAATGTCGCAGTATTCGAAAATTAACGAATTTATTATTATTTACCATTTTAATCACAATTTCAAAGGTGAATTATAAAAGAAAAAATTATTTAATATTTTTCCAATCGACTTTTATACTTTTATGTATCAACATCAATTCTCTATTTACGAATATAAGATTTCAAATTTTTTTTTTTTATTAGAATTTCGATCGATTTCAGTACTTTTTGTGTTTATTTATTACAACAATCGCCCTAAGACTTTATATAAAATGTAAAAAAAAGCACAAACGTGGTATGTCGTGCAAAATCAATAGACACCATAATATCAAGGACATTTTTAAACACACCGACAAAATATTGATAATACCCATCGGAAAGTGCAGTAAAATACTCGTATTAATTTTGGCGTGTGTAGGGCCTTGTGTTAAAATCAATATCGCTATGAATGAATTTTCGCGCAGATTAAAGCTAAAAGCATTTTGGAGCTGCGGAATTTTAAACCGAAATCAATATTTCATTTTCGTAAATGTCATTCAGCACGTCATTTATATTGGGAAGTTCATTGTTTTCGCGTTTACTGACGTACTTTATTTGTCGAATTGTCATCTTAATGTATGCTTTAAGACGATTTCGAGTTTATACAAGGATTATGTACACATTGACAACCAGTAACACAAACAAATTTTTTTTACACGAATAAAAGTCAGAAGATAATTAAAGTTGTAAATCGTTTCGAGAAGCATAACGAATTGAATTTCTCAAAATAATGAGATACACAATACTTATTGACTCAACAAATTTCTACACATGTAAAAACATATGCAACGCTGTTAAAAGCAAGAGTTTTTCTTTGTTTTTACAGCTTATTTACGTTAAGATTTTCAGAATCATAAGTATAAAAAAACATTTAAATCTTATCTTTAAATTTCTTCGAATGATATATCAAAACCGTGCAAATAGCGACAATTGAGTCATTTTTTTCAAAAAGTGAATTTTCATTCTTTACGAATGGCATTTCAATCTTTCTAAATTGCAAATAACTCCGACACAAAAATGTGATAAACTTCATCCCAGAAAGTGTGATACTTCACCTTTAAGACTCTATGCGAAGAATAATATACATCGCACTTCTTGGAGTAATATTTCACTCTTATCACAGATTGTTTTAATTGTCACACTTTAAAAGTGAAATTACACTCCAAGAAATTCAAACAGTTCAATTGTAAAAATAGTACAAACGACAAATTTGCCAAGAATGATTAAAAAAACGATACATAAATATAGCAAAATACAAATAAGAAAATTATTACTAATTAAAAACATTAAAAAAACAACAATATAGTATGTTTGAAGAACGCTTAAAAATATTCAAGATAATCTCTGAAAATTCTAAAAGAAATGTTAATTAATTATGAAAATTGTCAATAAAAATTTCTCATCGTTAAGAAATATCAGTGAACAATACAATAGGCCTAAATAAAGAAAAAAGGAGAAAGACAGGCAATAATTATCACTAAGTTAATTATTTATAAAAGTGACGAATTTATTAAATGTGATTAATTGTTAATAATTCTTATTTACCTAGTTATTAGCCATCCTTGTTATTGACATAGACAATATTCAAGTTTTATATATATATATATATATATATATATATTTGACAATATATATAGATATAATCAAGATTTATCAGTTTTTGTCATTTGCATACAAACTTGTACAACGAAAATCATAAGTATATATATGACAAAAACTGAGAAATCTTGATTTAATGTAATGGAAAATACGTATCTTTATGGATTTCTAGAACAATCGGGCCAATGGCATAGTTTTCCATATTCAGAAAATTACTAATTAAAAACTAACAGTGCCGCTATGTTTTAAAAGCATACTCGATTAGGTGAAATAAGACACTTATCCCTGTAGATGACCGCAAAAATGTTCATTTCATAAACGATAGTTGACATATGACCATCACGTTGTCAAACCATTATTTAACATTATTTTACATTCAAAATTGTAAATCCACTCCTATAAAAATTGTCGTATTATAATAGTATTACCTATTATCGACGCGAACGGTCCTTTCTTTTTTTTAAATGATAATAGCTAAAACCATTACTTATCACGCAAGAAAATTATTTTTGATAATCACTGTAAAAAAAATGTTTCATCCTTCTAACATCATTCGAATAAATGAGGCAAGGAAAGAACTCACCAGTACTGTACATATAATTTGGTACTTTCTTGTCAGCATATTTATCGCAACTTGTACTATACTATACTATAGCTAAAATGACAAGTATTAAATTTGAAATTAACAAGTGCCGATTTAACTCGTTGTATAGTAGTAATTAGTTTGCGTAATTGGTAAAGAGAACGTGCAATTGTCGCGTCAGTGGAAACCAGTGAAATTCTCAGCGAAGAACTTCAATTGTCAATCGAAAGTCGTGAAATTCATCGACGACATGCGGGCGACGATTAACTGTTACGTCGACATCCAAGCGATATCCCTCCTTAAATTATTGTTTTCCTCCTTGAACTTTACATATATATATACATTAGAATTATCCAATAAATCAATTGTTTGTTCAATTTTCTTGGCTCCCGCGTTTTTCAAATTCATTTTGACAAACCGAAAAATATTCACTTCCTTCAATCATCTATAATTGCAAACTAATTTCTCAACTTTTAACATTCGATTCTACTTGTCCGTCTTCATCGTTTAACCTCCACGTTCGCATATAATCACAAAGCGATATTGATTTTTATCCACATATTATCGTCCCGGTCGCTTCGTGCCAAAGAGCGTCGAAAACCCGCAGCATTCCGCGTCATTGGCAATCAACGCCGCGGTTTCGTCACATTATTGAAAATTATTGAAAATCCCTTATAATAATCGATTTGTTTTCGCATCGCCATTTTCATAAATGGACGCTGATCGACGTCCGCCATTTCGAAACTACGAATCCTTTCAGCGCCAATGTGTATATAATGAGAGACCCCCGCTTGTATTTTCGGATCGTATATATAGCACTCGATCGAATCCGATTCAAACATTCGTTGATCTCTTTCCAAATTTCCCGCGTATTATCGTTCAAAATGTAATGCCGTTATTTCCCGCGTCGTCGTACAACCGCAAGTTACGTAACGCTAGAGCCAAATATATAACGATTTATCAATCGATGTACGATCATAAAATTGAAGGCACGTCGTCGTGGATTTGCAAAATGAATTGAATCGGGCGCCGAGCGAACACGAACGAGTCGATGATTTTCCCGTTGAATTTATTTACATGAGATTAGGTGCCAATTTTCATGGAGTGTAAGCGATACATCGGTGGGAACTTGCAAGTTAGGCAATGTAAATGGATCCGCGACGCTGAAAATTAGTTTGATTACTGCATGGAAATTGGGTGAAATATTGCACGTCATATGATCGCAGCAGGAGTATCTGTTTCTAAATTGCTCGGCGTAATTGTATGCCCGATTGAAGCCGTACTCATTCTACCGACGATAATAGACGCTCGACTTTTGTCGAGAGAGTCGGACATAATTTTCTATTCCGCGTGGGTGTAATTAGTTCGCAATTAATTTCCACTGGCAATACTTACGACCGTCCTCTTATGCTGACCGCCAACCCTTATTCAATTTGCATATTTTATATATACGGATGACCTCCTTTATTGTTGTTTGATTTGCGCAACCCTCCTATAATAATGTTTCGAAAAGACGATATTGTGTCGACGTTTCGTGTTCATGTTCATGACAATTGAAATGTTTCATTGATTTGTCTATATTTTTCTACAAATGTTGTTGTCTTAATAGGTGTCCAAAATTAAACGTTTCTATATAACGAAAACTAACAATTTCAGTTAGCTTCTTATAGTTGCCTGTTCTCCACATTTCAATGCAAGATCGAAATGGAATAAATTCTCTCGAAATTTGAAATGGTATTAGTAAAAATTCATATAAATGATGACATGTTTCTGTGATGATGAATTTTTGTCTACTATATATATATAAATAAAAAGAATATAAGTGTACGTTCGCATTTGTGGTATTAAACATGTTTGCAAAGGTATATAACCGCGGCCAAACGCAACCTACACGTATCGTCGGTGCTAATTAGCTCCTCGCGTTTTAGTAGTCCGCGTATATATATCTTCTTCTCTGGGGGAGTCCGCCGCTTGCTGAGGAAACCTCCGGGATCTCCGGCTTGTTTTGTGGAGTCCGGGACGAATTAGTGCGCGTACGTGCCTCATATATATTATTTATATACACGTACATTATATATATATATATATATGTTAGATACGCGATGCATATACATGCGTGTGAGTGTGCGAATATATATATATATATATTCACACAGCTGGTTCGCAGAGTCGCAGCAAAAGCATCTTCTTGTCAAAAGCGCGCAAACTTGTCGACTCCGCCGTCCATTGTCGGCAAAGGAGTCGTTACCAACTTTTCCATTGACAACGTGAAAACTCACAATGCGAAAGTGAAATTGTTACCGCGAATTGAAGTAGACCCGTCTTTCATGAGAGATGCGCCTCTATTATAAGGAAATATGCTCCGCAGTGGCGTAAATACGATTAGTGTCTTTTCCTTTTTCGAAGGAACTATAAAACGATTGCAAAGTTGCATTTTGTACCCGCCGGTAGAAAGAAAGATGTACACAAAACATTTTTACGTTTTACACGTCATTTTTTGTATATTTTTCTTCGATACATTGGAAATTATAATAATGTAATCAATATATATATATATATATGTTTTTCAATATTGATCATATATAAAAATGTTTTTGTAATTACATGTGTAAAGTGACACTTTTACACACAGCACGTGCATCAATATTTTTCGTCGTCGTGAAATAATGGACTTTCCACGTTCTGTCTTCCCCTTTTAATTGAAACGTTTAACTCGGTAAATAAAAACGTTTACTTCCGTAAATAAAAACGTACCAAATACGTAAAAACGCAACCAGCAAAATCGATGACGTGTAAAAAAAGAAAATCAACTACCGTGAATTTACTTAATAATAACGTAACGCGATAAATAATGTCTTTTCCGGCAGAGTTTCACCGCGGCATTCGGAATCGACTGCATAAACAATTGCATCAATGAACCGCAGCACTTTTCCTGACTACACACACACACACACACACATACGTGATGTACATGTGCAGTCGACAGTTGCCGCATCGACCATTTGTCGTCGGTGGCCGTTCGTCCGCGGCGATCTTACTCGTTAACTCGAGAAGCGATTTTCGTGTATCGCTCTGATTCTCTAATTGTCGTTGATCCGCGATAATGCGCGCAATATGCCCGCAGTTTATTTGCATGCAATTAAAATGCTTTATTGCGCCGGTAATTAGCCGCCGACTC
The DNA here is from genome assembly GCA_030522945.1 of Trichopria nigra. Taxonomy (NCBI): domain Eukaryota; kingdom Metazoa; phylum Arthropoda; class Insecta; order Hymenoptera; family Diapriidae; genus Trichopria; species Trichopria nigra. Next base: position 27,454 of record JAPYZR010000500.1, on the reverse strand, counting down.
TGCGACCGCCGCCGTCGCTGCTGCCACCCCGGGGATTTCCGTTTGGAAAAGCTCTCCGGCGCGGCATTATAAATAGTCAATGCGCCAGCAGCAGCGCGGATTGCAGCGATGTGTAAACCGACGTCGAAAAATTCTTGTCGCGCGTCCGCGTATTTGGCGGCTGCGAAATCAATTTACGCTGCTCGGAGATTCGATTGGCAGATGCCAGGCACGGAATGATGCATTCTACCCTGCGCGAATGTGCGAGTGAGCAGCGACTTTGCGACTGCGCGAATCTGGTATATTTATAAAAAAAAACGTCGTGTTATCGCGTAAACGTATAGGCCATCTCTCTCTCTCACACACACACATACACATACGCACAGTTGATTTCGCCCGCCAAATTTCTGTATTCGTCGTATATATGCACGTGTGTGTTAAGTGACGTACGCGCGGCGTTGAAAAACACGACAGTTCTGCATCTGCGAGAAACTGGGATGAAAAGTTTCCGATAAAGTCGACGGATTTTTAGTCGGTACCAACGTCATGTACACGTTCGAGCGACGAATTTCGACACTTCTCCCCCGGCGCTGTTCAAGTGTACGCGTGAAATTTATTTCGTCTTCGACGACATATAGCGCTCACGCCCCCGTATTTCTCTCGTCGATAAATACGAGTCATTATTTTCGAGTAATTCATTCATTTGAGCGACGAGTGACGTTTGAAATGAGCGACGTGGAATTTATAAAATGTCGTCATCTTATTGTCCCTCGTCTTTTATACGTGTCATTTTTTGCGAGACTTTTCCATTTCTACGCGTCACTTTTTATCTTTTACACGTCATTTCAATGTTGTACACGTGGCTATTCGACAGTGCTTTTCGTATATCGAACACGTCATTTTCTATTTTTCACATCTTTTATACTCGTTTAATGACGTTTTACACGTCATTTTTATTTCACGATGCTTAAAACTTTTTTTTTTCACATTGCTTTACTTTTTACAAGGCATTTTGAACATGTCGATTTTAATTTATTTTTCGCGTCATGTGTAAAGTCTCACTGTATTTCCGTCTATTTTTTAACGGGTTCCTTGTATTTTACACGTCACTAACACGTTAATTACACTAATTTTCCATTTTGTCGTATTGTCGTACAAATTCACACACGTCATCTCCCCATTTATCATTTCCAACAGGTAGTATTTCATTTTTTACACGTCAATATTTTGATCTCTTATAAATTATTTTTATTTTTAACCCTTCATTGTTATTCAATAATGCTTGTCTTTATATCGAACACATTCATTTATATTTTACAGCTTATTAAGTATATAACATTCCAATTTTCTATCTCTGTCGTTTCTTCGTGGTTTTTTACACGTCATTTTCTAGCTTACGACAATTGTAAATTCAACATTTTTTACCATATCGTTTTAATTTCCCACACATTTAAAATTTTCTTTTTCAACGTTTCAATTTTATTCTTTATTTTTAACACGTTCCGTTTCTTGTACACGGCACATACGCGTTAAATACATTATTTTCTCACTCTTCTGCATTGTTGTTTCGCTTTTCATACGTCATTGTTTTTTCCAACGGATGCTACTTTATTCTTTACACATTATTTAAATTTTTTACACGTCATTTTTTTCCCTTTTGTTTGTTTGAACGCAAGATTTTTCATTCTTAGCAAGTCTTTTCTACATTTCTACCCACCATTTGTTATTTCACGCGTTTTACAAGCTTCTTTTCCACGGATAATGTTGCACCTTACCCTTTATATTGCCTTTAATGTTTCGAACGCGACTTCCATTTTAAAATTTGGAATAACTTTCTTTCAATACATTATTCCGTCAATTCCGCATTTAACATATCGAATTCCATTTCAGAAAGTCGTGTTTACTTTCGTACCCATCATATTTCGATCATTCGCAAGTAATTTCCGCATCTCTATCCCTTCAATAATTCCGTATTCTCCGCACTCATCTCCGCTTACACAAGATCCCTTTCTCTCGCATTCTCTCCCTTCCATACCTCAGAAGAGGCAGTAATTTTGTCATACTTACTGCAACAATCACCCTCGCCGTAAGGAACGAAATTAGGGCAATAAATAGCAATTAAATCGCCAGTAAACAATTCGAGCTCGTAACGGAAGGCGGCGCTTCTTCCATAATAAATACTACTGTTTCACTCGGCTGGAGCGTAGGGGCGCAATAAAGACGCGTTTCGTTTTAATAAACGAGGAGAACGGATCGACGAGCAAAGTCTTCTCCTCCTCCAGTTGTCGCGAAACGGGAACGTGCGAATGGATTCTTATCGTTGGGAAATCTTTGGCGGGATTTCTCAGCGGAATTTGACAAAGTCCCTGTCCCTCGCGGTATTTCGGTGCCGATTATGCAATTTGTCACAGTGATGCCGTCGCTTCTGCCTCTGCTTCTTCCTCCTCCTCCTCTTCGAGGTGAACAACGATCAATGAAGCACGCCGATTGATACGTTAGTCGCGAGGAAACGATGATGCTTTTCCCCCGGATATATATCCGTCCTGGAAGATGCATTTGTAACTTCCGTAAAAGGGGGATACGATGGAACTTTTCCGCGACTCGATATTCGTCTGCCTTTATATTCGTAAATGCTGCCAGTTTGCGGAGCCAATAATTTTCACGAGTCAACTTTTACTCCCTTTCCGATGAGTTTCGAATTATATATCCCGACATTTGCTACACAACCCAATTTCATTCATAATCGACATGTAGTATATACAAGTTGTACAATTGGAATTTGTTAATATTGTAGCGACAACCGCCCGGGGAAATTCATTTTGCACGCCGTGCTGTCGTCGCGTCTTCACACATCGTCATTAAATATCGCATTCCTGTTACGTAAAAGTAAACAAATTAGCCGAGATTACGTACGACGAGCATTTTACGCGGTTCGCGTCTCTCACACACGTCGAGGCTGAAAATTTCCGGCACTTTCTAATCCAATTAATAATAGCCTCCTCCTGCGCGGAATTAAAAAGTCTCTAATTACATCGCCTACTAATATTTTGCATAAACGCTTCTCAATCATCTCCCTCGTGAGTGGCTGTACGCGTGACATTCCGCTCGGGCGTATAATCGCGTTAAGGTCTGCAATAGGAAAAAGTACGCGCTCTCGACGAAAGAATTTAACGTGCGGGTCGAGTTATCATCGGCGTCCATCGACTTCCGGTCGTTAATACACCCGAGAGATGAGAGCCGCGAAAAACAAAAAGCCAACATTTCCGCGCCAAGGAAAATAAAGGATCGCTCGCCTGATGGTAACAGGTTCCCTCAAGATCGGCCTGCTGCATGTATATAGCTATGTCTGTAATTAATACTCTTTTAATCCCTCCAGAATCGGGATTGGTGAAAATCTCGACGTAGCGCTGATCCGCCATTTCACTTCCTCCAGCGAGTATTGATCATTTGCTCAGATAAAATTGATTGCAAGTGATGCGATAATGTTTCATCACTGTGCATCGACCCTCAATCACGCTGAATGTAGCGAAACGTACTGCTTCTTATTATCTATTTTATCGTGTATAATCAGGATACACTTGATTCCAATTTATTAATATTCCTAAAAAAGATAATGAAGATTCGAATTAATTGACGTATATTATGGATTCGACGTACATTACTTTGATTCTTTGAAAAATGTAAAGACTAAAATGTTTAAAATTCATCCAACGATTAATTATCGATATTCCAATATGCAATAACGACGTCAGTTATCTCAACGTTACATTAAGATGCATTTTGTACACGTCAATTTTTGTTCCGTTTTGTCCATTTACGTGTCAATTTCAACTTAAACGTGCAACGTTTCAATTCTTTAAACTTAAAATTGTACTAAATGTGCCATATTCTTTCTATTTTCTATTTTTTACGTGTAAGTGTATCCTCCTTAACGAGAGGATTTCATTTTTTTACACGACATTTGCAGTTTTTTTACGCCTTTTTCATATTAAAATCTTTTTAATGTAATTATTCAAAAACAAGTTATTTTCATGTTACACATTTTTATTTTTTTCGTATCATTTTCATTTTTTACATATCATTTTCATTTCTTACTCGCAATTTATATTTTTACACGTTATTAATTCAATATTTTTCGTTCTTTTACCCGGCAGTTTTTTTATAATGTATTTCACTTTTTTACACATGAAAGAAAATTTGTTGTACACTTCTTAACACTTTGTTTTTATCTTTTTACACACGACACTGACAGGTTTACAATGCCCATTTCGAAAAAATAATTTGCATATTGCACGTCATTTTTATTTTTTAAATAACATTTTCATTTCTTACTTGCAATTTTTATTTTCACTCGTATTTCTTTCGACTTTGTACGTTTTTCACACGTCATTTTTTTATTAACAAACGCAATTCTCTTCCGAACTCAAAGTATTCATTTTTATACACGACATTTGCAAATTTTCGTGTCTTGTTCAGTTTTCAATTTTCTATTTACCTATTTACCTATTTTGTACATGTCTATTTTTCACATATGCTTTCTTGATGTTACAAAGATAGCTCAATATCTTTATAGGCAGTTGTGCTCGGAATAACCTCTTTTCTCTAATATTGTCAAAGATAACTCGTCACCTTCATTTACCAAAATCTTTAACCTCAGGCACCGGCACGATACATCTTTCCAAATCTCGTATAGTAGGATTAAAATTTCATTGGGACTTTTCTCGACCAACGTTCTGATGCCTTTTTCATTGCTTCATTATTCCCAACGACATTTTTTCCCTAGCGATCACCGCGAGTTCTCCGGCACTTTGAAAAATGCTAAGTCCCTCTTATCGCAGCGTCAATGGAGAGGAATACATGCGTAATTAAGCAGTCGCAGCTGGATGGGGGTAGCGAACGAAAAAAGCCGAAGAAAGGATCGAAAATCGATCGGGGTCCCGCGATAAATATGGAAAGGTCGCTCCGGCGGTCGTCGCCGCAGGCGCCTCCGTCGTGTTCCGGCCAGCATACGTAATTTCTCTCGCGTCACTATATACACGAATATCCCTCCGAATCTTTCGCGACGTCCGGATCGCGTCGTGCGATTGTTATTCCGTCGTGCAGCTCCGGGATCGGGGGTTGTGGGGGGGGGGGGCGATATCGGGGGCAGATTGGCACCGAGCCCATCCTCGCAAGCCAGCGGCGGGAATAGGCGTCGTCGTCGATAATGATTGCGGATGCGGCTAACCGCGCAGTCGCGTCACTCGTTACTTTTATCGCCGTCTTGTGTGCACTCGCTACGTTAGACCAGAAATGCGGAGCGACAATGTAATTCGACATGACGCGCGAGGGTGGTGGCTGGAGGCGGCGAACCTTTAACGGATTGTTGTCATGAAACTATTTGAGCGATTCCTAATGGTACAGCAGTTGGTCACGGGCTCAGTCGATCGAATTTTTCATTTCGTCGTGAAAATTGCGCCGCGAAAAAATAAGTGTGAGATATATTGGTCGGGGAAAGAAAAAAGAACTAAAAATTGACGATTCTTGAGATAAATGTAATTAAAAAATAATTGAAAAGAAAATCATGCGAGAACAACGCGGAATTTTTCGACGACAGTCGAACTCGTTTTAAAGTCTGTTACCATTAATTTTTTCTACAGGTGGTTTTCGCATATAGTAGTACGCCGTTACCATTGATTAATATTATGCAATTTCCATACTGAATTCATTGCATCTTTTCCGTTGTTTACATTGTAACGTTTTATTTTTGTTTTACACGACACACTTTTTCGTTTCTTCACGCATCATTGTTTACACGGAAAACAAGGTATTGCTGAAGCAACCATACTACGTTCTTGACTATATGGTGTGGCCGGCCCGGCAATTACTTTTTTCCTCGTTTTTTTTACACGACATTTTTTTATACACGTTATTTTTGTTTAAAAAATTTGTTACGTTTAATTTAAATCTTTAATGCGTTAAGAAGGTGGATGATGATTTACTTTGATTATAGATGTTTATTGAAAAAAAAAAAAAAAAATGTCAAGATCAAACAAAATTAGTCGCGGAATATAATCGATACATTTATGCCGACCTTTAGAATATCGATTATACTTATATATAGATTAACGTTCATTCATTTCGCAAACTTATCGTTTTCTAAATTCGATTAATAGCTAAATAAAGGAATTCGACTGCAAGCGAAAATTTTTATTTCGTCTCCGCGGCGGTATGTATTCTTTCCGAATACATAAAAGCATTTCGTACGAATGAACGATAATAAACTTTCATGATATTTATAACCTTCGTTTCTTTTCAATCGATTATTTATTAATCAGTGCCGATAACAATTAACTGTTGGCAAAATATTTCCCAACTCGAATACCGATCGCTTCCCTTTTTGCGTTTATTCATATGTGAGCGAAAGCAAAATTGCATTTCGACGTTCGAAAGGGATGTTCGAAATATCTTCGAAACCGGATTTAATGATTTTACGCGAATTATTAAGCGAGAAAATGAAATACCGACTGCAAGTGTACGAAACGTCGACGTAATAATGCAACGGGCATTATGGGATTGACTCGGGGTCTATCGTAACGTATAATAATTGCGCTCAAGTCAGGAATTCGCTGCGGAATTCGATATTTAATAAAGAATTCTTTTTTTTTTTTTTTTTTTGTTTTTTTTTTGCGAAAACGGAACCGCGTAAAAAGTCGCTACCGTTCGTCAACTGAGTGTATTTGGACTGGCTCGAATTATTTTACGCAATTTTCATTAGTCTACATATATACATATATCTATGTGTATATATACGGCACATGAGGATGCGATACCTACTGCTATATAGCAACGATTTAATGTCCGTTTATGCATTGAATTGTTCGCCGAGTTAATTAAAGCTATATCGCATATATCGCCGTCATTCATCCGTATTCTTTTAATTAAAATACAGTTTGATTACTCGCTTTCATTTCAACATTCGCCCATCCGAGTATTTGTTATCGTAATAATTCGCACAATATCAAGGTTTATTAATTAAGACGTGCACGCTACTCCTGTTCTACTTGTATAGTTCCTGGTTTTCGTTTAAGTATGTTTGTGTGCGTTTTAAAAAAATTTTATTTTTACTTCAATACTTAAAAATTTGTTTTTAATTTAATTAAGATTTCGACTCATCATCGAAATATTCCTTAATTTAAATATAGGCTTTTAACGTTTTTTATCCACGTTAAATTTTGCATTATTTTATTCATTTTTACAAGCGGTAATAATATACATTTTTTTTTAATGAATTATAAAAAAATATAAATTTCTGAATGAACATTTCAATGTTTTACACGCCCCTCTTATTTTATGTCATTTTGAATCGTAATTCAAAATTTTCATACAATTACACAGTCGGTCTTTTTGCATGCAGTGTATTCATTCGAACTCCTCATTTTATGACATTATTCAATTTTTCCGCACGAAATTTTATACACGACATTCATCATTTTCGAATAATACCTTATTCCCTCTATTTTCAGCTTCGTTCTTGCTGTTTTTACACCATTCCTTTTTTTACAGATCTTAATTTGTTAAATGCTTGTCTTTTCATTGTTTACGATAATTCGTTATTTATTTCTTAACATAACATCTTCATTTTTTACACATTTTTACACGATATTTATCCTTCTTACACATGTTTTTTTTTCTCGTTATCAACGCAACCTAGAATTCGCCCTATGCAGGGTTGATATCAGTGCGTAATATCGTGAAAGCAAATGAAATTCCTATATTGAAAACAATTTTTACGTTCGATCGAATCAGATTTACATATTAGATAAAACGCCGCGCACTTTGATAAATTCGCGATGAAACATTCCCTTTGACGCGAACGGCGCACAAAGTCATTTCGTGCGTTTCGTCATCCGTTTTTCAACATCGACCCGCACTGAAAGCCCGTTGCATTTTTATATGAGCGCCCAAATCGATATACTTTCCGCCCGCTCGTCGACTCGGCGCGCCATCCTTGTCGATGGAAGGGTCCGAAACATTTCGGGGTCGATCGTTTCTTTCCTTCTTCAAGTTCAATTTCCAAGCCACTTACAATTAGGATGCTACCAGGCCACCCCTACAGTAAATACCGGGGCGAATTCGAGGCACGGATCCGGAAGCTGCGGAAAAAGGGAGTGTGTATAAAGGGCGAGAGAGAGAGGGAGAGATCAATCGGGGTCGCGGCAGATGGGGTCAGTCTCTCGATAAAGGTTAGCAAGCGAAAGATGAACAGCCAGGCGAGGGGGGCTCGGATGTGACCTCGGCTGACGCGCCCTAAAGTCGAGAATGAAATCATTTATCTCCCCGATAAGCATCGGTACGTCACTCTTTTCTCTCTCTCTCTCTCTCCCCGCTCCCGTATACGGTTGCGCTTATGGACGCCGGGCTCCGCGTATCACCCTTTCACCCTCGTTATCTCGCCGCTCACTTCACATTCCCGACATGTCGATGCCTTGTTTCTTGCGCCAGCGTCGCCTTTCGTCACTATACCCGATGACCTCCGCGATTACCCGTCCGCTTTTTCCCGCGTTGTATCTCTTGGCCGGAGTCACTCGTCCCCGTTTGTTTGGGACGTACACGCATTTTTTCCCCCATTCTCCGTTTTTACGAGGCTTTTCCTCCCCCATCACCACGTAGTATCGGTTACGGGCAGAAAAGTTTCGCTCGTGTCCCGGTCGACGTTCGCTCTTTTAGCGCGCAATAAGAGGGGTCTCGTTCGCTGCAATCCATCAACTCTGCTGCGTCTACTCAAGTGCGTAGAGAAGCGTAGCCACTACTGAAAATTGCCGCTTGTCCCTTTGCATCGATACCGGTTGATACACTCCCGTTTCCATCAAACGCTACACTCGCTGCTGTTATTTGCACTTGGAGGGTTTGCGGATGGGATAAACAAACTCCCAACTCCCTAATTCGAGGGACAGTAGCCGTATCCAGCATGCAAGAAGAGTGGAGTCGCGCAATACCCATCAGCACTTTTGCATGTCGAACGATTCCGAGACGTCGATTAGAAAGGTCGAGTTTTACTCAACAAACTCGGCAAGGATCGATGATGATCCAGACCACATACTTAAAATATAGATGACGTATCGCACCCCCGGATTTATTTCGATTTGATTTATTTCTCCTATTGGTGGCTCATGTTAGATCTGGAATCGATTTGAAAAACTTTGGATTAGACTGGACTCCTTTGTTATCTGGGACAATACAGTCGTCAAACTGGCGATAAGTCTTCGTTAATTAATGGTACATAACGTCCTTCCAACTTGGAAGCGATGATGTGTGACTTGGTCCGGGAATTTCATATTTGAGACTCGGATTTGCGTTGTTGTTGTGTCGAATTTAGTAAACGCAAATTTACAATTTCCAACGTACGGCCGCGTCGGAAATTCGGATGAACCGCGGAATAATTCAGCCCCGCGTTTCGAAAAACATTTGCAGCTTATACTGTTTAATAGCCGATGAGAACGCGTGGAGATTATTGAGATACCCTCGAGGCGATAAATTTTATTTATCTCCAAACCGCGCGCGGTAATTCGTTTCCCGATGTACATTGGATTCCCCGGCAAGTTTGATTTCTGATATCTCCCTCAAAACAAAAAGCGTCTCGTTTAAGCCCAAAGATTTGTCCAATTTACATATACTTTCAGGACGACCGAGTCCCCTCGACGTTAAAAGTATACGGATACGTGCCCGCGGGCCGACGCGCACGCAACAGTTCCGCAACGGAAAACGCAACGAGCCAACTTTCGGCTTGAATCCGCATTCACGATCTTGTTTTCCTCGGTTTTCCTATAGGCGTCTCTTTTTAGCCGGTGTTGTCTTATTGGTATATATACGCGGCGGCGGCGCAACTTTTCCACGGCGCGCTCTTCGATTTCGCCCGAGCTTTCTCCGAGCTTTGGCCGGGAATCGTCGATCACTTTTGTTCGTCTTTTCGCTGCGCCGCTGGTGCTCGGAGCGTGTTTGCTCGCGCGGCTTCTCGTAAATATGAAATTCATCCGGCGCTGAATCGACGCAACTGAAAACTTTATGCGTCCGTATACGTACGAATAAAACCCGATAAACACGAAATCGTCTTAAGGCCTCGAAAACTAACTTACGGCGTTTCTAGCAATTATTATACGCGGAACGGTCCAGGATGCCTACCGATAGAAGTGACATTGCCGATCTAAAGTAACCCGGAAATCGAGCTGCTCCAGGTGATGCGCGTATATACGCGTATATACGTATTTATTCGCCTTGCGGTGCGAGCGACCCGGTGCTGCGATGATGGCACCTAGCCGCGAGGAGTTATTAAGAGCCGCGTCATTTCCGCCGCGGAACAATCGCGAGTTGTCCCACGCTCCACAATGCTTGAGACGCGCGGTGCCCCTCGCTCACATCCTGCGATTCAACGTGTATTTTTTACGTCCCCCACGGCCCCCGTCCGCCATCTTTGCCATGCGCCACCGCTTTAATTACCTCTCAACTTGATGGGAAGAACTGAATCGCGCGCGAGACCCAGAGAGAGAGAGAGAGAGAGAGAGATCGAGCTAGAGCGCTCTTTAAAAAAGTGCCTCGCTGAAAATGTCGGTCGTTGTTTCTCGCGTTCGCTATTTGTACAGTACAGTTTTCTTTGTGTATAAAAAATGCGGGCACTGGAATTACATTCTTGTGTTTTTTTTTCACCCTTCAAATTTTTCTTTCGCTTTTATAACGAAAACCATTTTTCTTTGAAAGAAAAAACAAAACAAAACAAAACCCCGTACTACACCGAGGCACATTAAAATGACTACCGAACCGAAAACACTGTCTACATTTGAGTTTCAAGTGGCGAACCAGCCGCAGTATGTTGATAGTTCGATTATTCTCCGGTGCCCGTTGTTAAACCCGCATGCACGGGTGTCAACACGAGGTAGAAATACGCGCGTATAAGGACGATCTTACGCTCCGATAATCGCCAAGTCAATTGACGTGTTTGGTCGACGTTTAATGTACGCGTCGCGACTTAATTTCACCTGTAAGTTTATAGACCCGACCTGAATCGACATTATTTACGAACTGACGATGAATTTTCTCATCTCGTACATTCTCCGTCAAGTTCCCCGTCGACAAAGAACTTTAAAGGTATGTGAACGAGATTCATTATAGGATTCTCTTTCCGTTACTTTCAGACCGTAGTCTGACCACTTTACGATGTATCATCGTTAATCTCCTCACTGAACAGACTGAAAAGGATCGAAGAGATTTCTCGATCATCCTCGACGAGTGTCCGCAAGCCCACCTTCGTTTGGACATGATTGAATCGAAATCCGAAAAACTGACTGGCATCTGACTCGGTGAGAGATTTGTCAGTGCGACGATTAATTCACGCGCGTCGACAATTTACGTTATCCAATTATAAGTGTCAATTATCAGGGGCTGCCCGTCCGAGTTTTGACGGGAGTCTCGGGTCCGAGTTAAATGACGAGCCAATCGAACGAATGCCCAATGAAAACTTGTCGAATAGTGACCAATCGGCGAGGCAGAGGTCGCGGCATTTAAGCACCAGACAGACAGAGAGTGATGAGAGAGAGAGATGCTTTAACGCCGTGGAATATTTCGCAAAAAGTTGGGCGAAATTCCCCGGCGTTACCGAGGGCACGCTTCGACGATTTTCTAAACTAACCGTTTCCCAGCTCCAAGTTCGAAACGTACTTATTGCCGAGAGCGTGTTACTTGCGGAACTTCCTGATTCGACGTTATGTAAACACGCGTAAAACAGAATCCCCCTATATACATGACGTCCATTATTGAAGGAACTAAATTAATGGATTTTCGCGCTTGCCCAAACTTTGAGGATCGCTTCAGCAGCTGCACCGATGAAAACAGACAACAGCCGTCGCAATTACGTCGGATCATCCTCGATAGTGGAACATGTGATGGAATTACATAAAATAACATCATCAAATTCCATTTGAAGATCTCATCAACGATTTTCCAGGTATAAGCCCTTGCAGGAATGTTGAGCAATCATCGAAACACGTGTTTCCCGCAAAAGACTGGAAGGAACCATCATCGTGACGATGATGATGCGATCGCTGTCGGTAACGGATCGACGTCGGGGGCAAGTAGATGTAGTCCGGTATACGGATGATGGAGGCAAGTCCGTATAGTTTATGTAGGTCAGCCGAGAGTGAAGACTTGGCTGCGATTTGACGGCGACAGCGGGCGCATGTGCGGACGGGAGGATGTCCATCGCCGGGAATCCAAAATGGTTCGCCGCAAGTACACCGTCCAATATTTGATGGTGGTTTGTGTTCAAACGAAAATCGATATTCGCATCCCGCGTCGTTGTGGAGGACTTGGGACCGACTCGCCTTTCTTGCCTACTCGCGTCGCTCCTCTGCGCCCCCCCCTGTCGAAAACTTTCGCGATTCCCTCGCATCGACATTCCCTTTTATCCCCATCCAATCATCCTTATTCTATAATTCTATTCATGGCTGCGGCAAACTTCGGCAGATAGACTTCCGTATTTGTAAGTCATTAGGGGAGATTCTCGCATCGCGTTGCGTATAATTCGTCGTCGTCGTCGTCGTAGTTGTCGCAGCTTTCGAACTGGAGTAGAGCCGCGGCCGTAATCAAAGTTTAAGTCCCGGTATAAATTTCGAAATCTGCTGCAGCGATTCGCGGATTACACGGTAAACAATTTCCAAGCCGCATTGTCCCATTTCCGGCGTCGATGAATCAACCGTTTTCGCGATTCTCTTCCCTCCACCCACCGCGCGCCTCGTCCTCAGACGCGGAGTAATCGTTAAATAAATCATTCGATTGTTCTGCCGTAAGCGGCGATTCGACGATTGCTGATCCCGAGTAATAATCGTCGAGTGTCGCATAATGTATGTATACCTAGCACCACCACCTTTCAATGGGCGCCGGTATCGGGGACGAATCTCGGCCCGTGGACGGTCGCACCAATGCGAGAGAGTGGAGTTTTGATAAGAGAACTTGCCACGGGCCATTGTCGCGGACGATCCGCAGCCCCGGCACGGCTCATTCATCGGTCGGCTGGTTCGCGCGGACCGAAACCCCTTATGTCCCGGGCATTCTTGTTTACTTCCGGAACAGCTGGCGAGCCGCTGACTCTCTCGCTCAATTTTTAATGGCTTCTCTCCCTTTATAATCGAGTGGAGGCTTTATTAGCCAGCACGGACCGATCGAGGTGCCAAATCAAAGGCAGCCCCTTGCTTTGTGCGTCGGTCACCACTTCAACTTTGTTGCCAAACGACAAAGCCGACGGGGACGCGGTCCGGCGAATGCGTCGTTGGCCCATGAATGAAGCCGCGTTTCGGCTCATTACGTCGGTAATTGCGACCGATCGAGGACCCGATGTTCCAACGCTGTTACAACATCGTCGGGTCCTTATCCGTTTACTCTGGACTATTTTCCAAAACCCCGATGGTAGATTTAAATTATATAACAATTGTTATACTGTAGGAGGAGGAAGCGACTCGAAAGTTTCCCCGATTGATTCCCGTGTCGCGTTACTACATGACGGACAATTAGAATAATGCCACGTCGTTATTTCAGAGATGGTGCCGTCGGCGACTTTACCAACGGAGATACGTCGTCATCGTCTTCGCTCATTGGCTCTGCACGTGAGCGCTGGTAACTCGGGAGGAAACTGAGGTAACGACGACGACGACGAATTCGCTGCTTCGAACCTTGCATGTCCCGAGGCTCGAGTGTGTTTTGCAACGCAGCTGGTATACCCATCCACTTCATTGGGGGAGCTTCTCCCTCTCTCTCTGAAGGTGAAATCCAAGGAGCAGAATTCCGGTATGCCCCGGGCATTATATATACTGCAACCCTTCTACCGAGCGTGTCGAATGCGAAAGCAACGTTGATTTTCGAATTTCACGCTCGGCACATGTGCTTGAAAGCGACAATTAGCTGCTACAGAAGAGAAATCCTTGCTCGAGCACCATCGAGTCGCGAGAATACATCTCGGCTCGTTACAAACGTATCAGGCTTCCGCTTACGTATATATATGTAGCACACGTTTGATTCCTGCGGTGTTGCGTCGAATTCAGACGGGGTGCACGGATTGCGAAGAATCTTCTTTCCAATCGGCCTGGATGAACAAGGACTGCGATTTCCCGATCAACCAATAACGATCCAGTAGGACAAAGACAGTCGGGATAACGGGCCATTGAATAACTCGAATCGATTATAAGGAGAGTTGTTAAAGTGCGTATTAAAAATCGAGCCACGCAATTCGCTAGTCAATGGGCACATTATAGCGAAGAGTTACGAGGTTATAAACGGTTTAATAATCGCATTACTCGGGTAATGCGATTCGAGTCCGACTTCTATGTGCAGAACAGCTTTATATACGTTTTTCTCCCAACCCCACCCCCGCGTAGAGTCCCGCCAAAGTGGTTTGTTACCGAGCGCTACGGGAACTCGGCGCAATATCGTTCACGCGCCTCGGGAGTATCACACCGGGGCTGTCGGCAACTTTTTCGGTGCGAAATCTAATTTCATTTCCTCGACGACTACTTCGTCGCGCCTTTGTCGTCGAGAGGTCGCTTTGTCGAGCGGCTCGAGTGCAACGAGCCTGCCGACACCACCGGCCCTCTTTTCTTGCGCCCAACCCTCACGGACGACCTCCTCCTCCTCCCCCACTTTCTCGCCCGGAAATGAGCGAACGAATAGCACTGGGGCCTCCTCTCGAGGATATCCAAATATAGAGGCGCTTTTCAAACGGTCACTTCTGCACACTCGAGAAAATTATTCCGCTCCGAACGGAGCTGCTGCTCGGTTTGCGAAGATAAGGTCCTACGGCGCTTTTTCGCTTCCGTTTCGCCGTTCTATGCGCCCGTTTTATCGATGGCAGGTCGAACGATTCGATCCACGTTGCGTCACTTCAGGGCTCGCGATTCGGCTCGTCGAAGCGTATACAGAGGGTATTTGCACAATAGTTTTGTACATATCCGAACGGCGAACAGTGGCTCTATACGTACAAATAAAAGCTATACTTTCCTGATCTATGGGTATTGTTCCGTCGATAACTTGCCAGAATGGTTCCAGCCGTGCAAAACAGTGTCTTTTTTGGTCGAGGTTGATAAAATTGCCTTTTCCAACATCATTTCTTTGTTTAAGCATTGACGCTTTCATTCAAGTTTATACCATCTCTGTACATGGCTCTAGATCATTCAATAAACTGTTCAATATCATCAATATCATTTCTTTGCTATCCACGATACTCAAGTTCGAAATGTTGAGTACCAACGATAATCATGAATAAAATAAAAGAAAAGAAAATACAAAAATATAAAAAGATGTTTTGAAATGTTCCTAAAGTTCGGATAATCGCTCAAGTTGAACGAAAATTTGAACAAACATATGATCGTATATGAAATTACGATGCATTGCGAATTTTCGATCGCACAATATGTAGTGCGTAGAGCGAATATGTGATTGACATGAAGGTATTATTACGAGATTTTTAAAACCAGAGATAAAAAATGTGTTGTCCAAAATTTTCATTCACCTTGAATGATCCAAACTTCAGGGACATCCACCATTGGACAAGTTCTTTTTTGGATGCTCGACATTGACGCAATCTACACATTGCCAGATGAAATGAAAATGAAAAACAATTTTTTGTTTGTAATCTATTTTTTAATATGGTTATTTTTAATATAAAAGATAAGAAAAAGAAATCTTGAAAATAAGGCCTTCTAAAAAGTAAATGTAGTATAGTACATTAAATATGTTCAATTCCATATAAAATACGTCTTAAAAAAAAAAAAAAAAAAAATGTTGCTGAAATTCGAAACATTGGAATGCAACGAAAATTATAAAAAATGTTGTAAAATACGATTTTTTGTTTGACTTCGCGTTCTCTGTGGGCAAGGAATGTACAAAACAATGCGAATAATGTTTTCCATCATTTTTAGCCAGTTTTAGGCAAATTTTACTTTTCATTATTTCAATTTTTCGCAAATCTCATTCAATTATCTAAATACTGCTCATTGTTATATTAAACCTCGTTGGATTATCGACGTTCATAATTGTTGCAGAGTGTGCTGGAAATGATTTCATACCCTCAAAATGGCATTTCAAATAACAACAAAAATGCTCGAATGAGCATATATTCGGCAATACAATTTGCCGTATTAATCATTGTAAAATTAATGATAAATCAAGCTCTTCATCTTTTTTTTTCGAAATGGTACTCGAAAAGGCTGCGATAAAGTGGCAATTAATTAAGGATTTCGATTCATTTATCCGGTATATTAGCGGAATGACATATACGGCTAACTTCGCGTTAAGCTTCACTAATCGAACAGTCACTTTCGAAGCATTAAATGGTCGCGATTAACGCAATGAATTATCTAAAGACTTAATGAATAATACCGCAATATATATATATAAGTCTATATATACTCATATGTAAATTAATGAATGACGGATGGTACATAAAAACTAACCACACTCAGTGTTCAAAATGACAAAGTAACGAATTAACTTGATATTTTACAGTATTCACACACATACTTTAAATATTTATTTTATGTTTTTGGTTTGTTATATTACCACAATTTGGTTTATCGCTACTAAAAATACCTTTCTCGTATATATATCGCTATATAATAAGAATGCTAATAACAATAAAAGTCCGCGTTACAAAATGAGCATGTTCCAGATACCGAAACCCCAAGCAAATAATCTCGATGGATTTTGGCTATTTGCGACGAAAGAAAGAAACTCTTGTGATAAAGAGGTACATAGAAGGCGAATGGAAACATTTTGGGCCAGATTATCTTCTATCGGTTTTGTTTACATTTCTGATGGATTTACGTACTTTGAAGGGCATAAAAACATCTAGGAGTCATTCGATAATAAATTCTTTACTGTCCTAAAGATCCAATATTACACCTTCCTTACGATTTTCGCGTGACATTCTCTAAATTTTCACCCAAAACAATTATTTTGGGGGCAGGTTTTTACATTTTTTTTTTGTTATTTTACATATTTCAATTACTCGTACATTTTTTTATATATTTTTAAATCGAATGTTTTCAGTTTCTAAAATAAATCTACGCTCTTAGTCGGTAAGGGTAAACATATTGGGTTTGACCCAAACTCGTCGTTCTAAAACCAACTGTACTTTTTCATTTTTGCGCAGTTTAAAGCATGTAAAATACTTGTATTATTGATGTTTTGTTTACTGAAAATATCACCGGGTAGAATTTTAGGATATCGCGTAATGAAAGTTTGCCAAAAATGTAACTGGCCCAAGAATATTTTCCAACAGCAAATAACACCACTTTATTAAGGCCAAAAACAATCAGTTTTACCCCAGATAAATCTGGATATCACCATTTCAAGCGCAAGTTCTCAATATAATTCGATATATAAAAACGCGGCATTCCTCCTCTCCAAACCTTGTATATCACGAAATCCACTCGGCAAGAACTCACCGCGTTTGTATATACATATATATATATTTCGTGCAAAGTAAAACCTTCTTTAACGTTCAATACTTTCTAATGGCAAAGGTATCGTCGACGATATCCAAGTATCCGTAATAAATAGAAAAGGAAACAAATATCGATTCGCAAAATGGAATTGGAAAATGTTAGGAATATTGCGTCGGGCTTCACTTCCATTGGTCCCGTGTGTTCTATATTGTGTTCTATATATTGGCCATAGTATGTGTACCTCTCTATACCCCTGCTCTATGTGTGTTTACCAGACTCGGTCTCTCTCTCTCTCTCTCCCTCTCTCTCTCTCTTCGCTACTAAAAATGTATCGCACGTTGTTTCGATTTCGGACGATTCCGTGCCGATATGTCGTCGTCAACGGCTGCGGAAGCAAGTAGCATTCACTCGAGTATCAAGTATTCCGAATAGTTTCGCTGCTCTCCGGGAAGCCGCGCTTTGAAGGACTTTTTATACATACACACACACACACACACACACGCATACACTCAGACACATGCTGGGGAAAACACATGTATTCCCTCGCCTGTATTCTTTATCGCTTGGTTCCCTTTGTCTCTCTCTCTCTCTCTCTCTCTCTCTCTGTCGACCCGATCACTTTCGTTTCACCAGAGTTTCTCGCAATGTGCGCGAGACACTCGTACGCTATATCGATTTTAATGAGAGTGCGTCCTTAATTCGTGCTTTTTATAGTCGCTCTACTTTACATTTCACAAAGCGCTTTTATTCGTGTATTTACCTTTATTAATCGAACTCCTTTCAAGTTACACCATATTTAACAACGACGGAATTGCCGATTCAATTAATGCACGAATCCTTTCGTCTTTTGTGACACAAGAATTATAACAATCCGCATTCGCCCTCCGTCGCGTTTTCGAAGAGAACGATTGCGAGAGAGAGAGAGAGAGAGAGAGAGAAATAAGTTTCCCGATTATGTCTGATATTCAACAATCCGCAAGAATTTGGAAGATTTACCTTCGACTCGCCGGTTTTATTTTTTTTTTTTTTTTTTTTTTTTTCCATTCGCGCGCAACTCGTGGCCCTTAACAATGGGTCAACTTGACCCGATTTATTCTTCCGGCAGATTCATTGGCAAACAGATTGTCGGGATTGCGAAAAACTTTGATGATGTTTAAGCGTTGCCAAGTGAGCTCTCATTGCGCGAGAGATTAATAATTCAATTGGTCTCTCTTCAATTGTATGCGGATGAAAATTTCTTCTTCGGCAGAACTTTCTGATGAATAACAAACATTTACGAAAGTCGCGTAACAATGAATTTAGATTCAGCATGAAATTGTTAAGATTTGCAACGACGGATAAATAGCACAAATTAGTTTGAAAAATGTACAATTAAAAAAAAAAACTGAATTCCAATCATTATATATTAATTAACCAACCATTTCGAAGCGTGGGAATACAATGATCGTAACGTAATGATAAAAAATTAATCAAGAAATAAAGTCCAAGCATAGCCGCATTTTGCGCAACTGAACGTGTGCAAAATACGGCTTTACGCACGATGTCATCAAAGAATATTTAAAAAAAGTAATACAATAATGCTTTCTTTCAAGTTGACAAAAATTCGATATACATATATTATAGTGACAGTCGACAATTTATACGAAGATCAATTGAAATTGATGACAATTAAGTGTTTGAAATTGATTAAAACAATAATGAAACTTGTAAATAGATTAGAAATACGTATAAATAATTAATATTTTCTGAAATAAAAAAACAATATGCTAAACGAATTAATGTCAACATCTATAGATAAAATCTACTTTTACGATTAGGATGTTAACTGTATAGTTAGTTACATCCACATCACACATATGTACATACATCGACAATACAAATGTGTGCATTTATTTTACAACGCCAAAATTAATCGACAATAAAAAAATGGAAATTTTTTAAAATGACTCCTAGAAATGGCGAATTTTCAAAACCAGCACGTGTCGCCCGAAGGAAAGCACGGAAGATCTCACCCACGTACAAAGGCGGATTACACGTGGTGATTGCCAGTTCGGTTGACCTACTTGTTTGCGGCACTTTGCATGTCGCTCGGGAGAAAAAAAAAAAAAAAAAAATGAGAACTCCAAGACTTCGCTCGACCCGGGCAAGACGTTAAAGCGATTAACCATGCCGATGAATGGACGGATAAACACGGCGCCCTTCGATTTCCACCCCTCGATCGCATAAATTCAGAGTTTTTCCGGTCATTCGTCCGCCTAATGAAAAAGTCAATCCCGAATAATGGCTCGAATAATAATGCTCCGGCGATGGATGAACAGTCATTTTTCACGCGATAAACAAGCCGGATTACGATGAACGCTTAGCGTAAATACATTGTAAAAATTGAATTTCCCTGAAATCTTTCCTTCGTTGGAAATTCAATCGAGTTTAATTCGATTTCGAAAAGGGCCACTTTTAAAAATGTCTAAATAATATTGATTCCTTAAATTATTGTCAGGCGTACGAATTTTACGTATATGATTTTGTAAATGAAGATTTCGATAGCTGATTTATACTATATTATTTTAATAACAAGGAATTGGGACCGATTGATAATTTCGATAAACTGTATTTTACGAATATTCTACATGACATATTCTGTGTATCACTTGGAAGATTTGCCTTGTGCGAATTCCGCCGAATTATCTCGATTAATTCGACGAATTGACTCGAATTAATCCGGAGAATTATCTATAAAGAATTCGACAAATTATCTGAAACGAATTTCACGAATCGTCTACAGCTCGACCAATCATCCAAAATGAATTCATCGAATATAGTCTGAAATGCATTCCAAGAATCATCGGAAGAGACTTATTGAGGAATTGACTGAAATGAAACGAATCGTCCATAAACGATTCGACGAACGGTCTCGAATGAATTGCAAGAATCATCGGAAGTGAATTCAACGAATTGACTCGAATGCATCGCGGAGAATTATCTAATAAGAATTGAACGAATGGTCTGAAACGAATTTGACGATTCAACAATTATCTATAGAGAATTCAACGAATTGATTCCAACGAATCCGATGAATTAACTAAAAACAATTCAAAGAAATGCAGGCAACCAACTTGAAGAATCGCCAAGAGCTCGACGAATCATCTGCAAATAATTCAACGAATAGTCTCGAATGATTCCGATAAATTATCTCAAATATTCGACTCGTCCGAAACTTATTTAAAGAATGCGCCTCTGAATTATTTCGAAAGGAATTCAACGAATATACTATACGAATGAATTCCACAAATCATCGTAAAAGAATAATAATTCAGCATATTAACTCGGATTACTATGTATTGGTGAATTATTTTAAGTGAATATACGAATTGACTGAGACGAATTTAACGAATCGCCTATGACAATTCGCCGAATCATCCGAAAAGAATTCGACGAACGGATTCTCGAATGAATTCCAAGAATCATCGGAAGCGAATTCAACGAATCCTCGATGAAATTGAAGAAATGGTCTTGGATAAATTCAAGGAATTGTTATTATTACAATATTATCAAAGAATTGTTCGTTTCCGTGAATTTTATTCAACCAATTCAGTACCTTCTTGTACCAATTAAATAAATTTTCGAGAATGATTCGGCAAATAGTCCACAAGTAGGATTGTATCTAATAAATCGCACGTAACGAATGAGACAGCATTCGACAACTTTTTGTCGAATTCAATGAAATTATTAAAAGATATAAGGACGAAATTAATAATAATTACATACATATAATTATCCCGAACTTCGATTGATCGAACCGAATTAAACCAATTGTCTGTGTACATTCCTCGGAGCACAATCGGCCAATGAAATCCTTCATAATCGTCATCGATAAATCGTATTCGACGAACTCTGCCGATTCATCTCCAAACTCTATTCTCGCAAGAATTTAATTAATCAATCTTCGATGAATTACTACGAGCAATCGCCCGAAATGAAATTCTCTTTGTCGAAACGTTTATAGAAAGCAAATTTTATACATTTCGATTATTTCAGTTATTTTAATTCATCGGGTCTTTCTCGTTTCATCCTCAAACTTTATCTCATAACCAAGAACGCTGCCATGTTTGTCATTCCGCTTCTCCGCATGGACACGATGGAAGAACTGCAACGGGGCAAATGGTCAAGAGCGGCCCAACTGATAATTAGTCGTTAAAACGGAAAACAACGTTTACTATATTCCCATAATTATTGGAATGTCCCTGGGGAGTGTGGGAGTGGGAGAGAGAGTGGGAGAGAGAGAGAGAGAGAGAGGAGCGCCAAAGGGCTTTCTGAGTTGCGCGCACTCGAATCCCCGCGGCCCCTTTCTAATTAATTGACACGGTTCAAAGCAACCGCGTAACGGAAAACACCCGTTAATTGCCGGATAGCGTAATCGTCAAATGCCCATCGAAACAACAGGGCGCCGGACCACCATACTATACCCGAACTCTGTAACTAACGTATTAACGTCCCGCAATTCCGCAACAAGACGATTATGCTTTGCGGAACCCAGATTTTCGCGGCCTCGCCTATATATATGCTATTACCCATACTTGGGGGCAAATTGCTTTTGCTCCCGAAACTTGCCGTCGTTTCTTGACTGATCGGGAGACGATGAAGGCAATACTAACTTTCCTGGCTTGAATTTAACAACTTTTTCGTTGTAATCCATTTCCATACTTTAATTTATTTCGTGCAATTTCTATTATATGAATCTCAATGTTTCGTTTCGTATCGATTTTGAACGGATGCTGAATTTTCCAAAACAAAACAATCAGTAGATTAATGAAAATCACTTCTCTCTATTAATTTCAATGAAACTTTGAACCCGATTTACTCCGACTTAATTAATATTACTACAATCGTACAATTTGTCGTTACATTTGCTCATTTTGAGGAAGCTCGAGTTATTTCAACAATACTGGGGATATTTTAGTATAGCGAACTCATAAATTAAGTGCGCGCATAACTCTTGCGCATCTGTTTACCAAACAATGTACATGTTCGATAAATTGTTATCGTACACGGCTCTCTCTCTCTCTCTCTGCGACGATATATCCGGCTAACAAAATCAATCTTATTTCAATCGTTATAAATGAACCTATTAATCTTCTTTATTTATTCATTTATTTATTTATTCTTGTCTCTTTCGTGAAAAGTGACCGGTGAAGAAAGAACAATGCAAAACTCACATACGAATAAATTTCCTACATTTTGTCCATGAAAAATATGCCTTAAAAATATCCAAATCAATCTGTACTAATCAATTCCTTTCATTACGTGCAAAAGATTTTCGTAGTTTCTTTTCTTTTTTTTTAATCTTTCTGAAACGTTTAATGTAAATTTTTTAAAGGAATAAAACGAGGAACTAAAAAATGGTAATGTCGCAAAAAGTTTTCGGTCACTATATTTGTAGTAAAAATTTGAAATTTGCCAAAACGTTATGAATTTTTTTCGAAGAATATTGCAGTTTCGTTCAGCATTTACAACGATTTTCTCCATTAATCAGTTGTTCATTGTTTTTTAATCAATCAAGTATATAATAGTAATGGCCGTTACTATATTCCTTATTTATAATATGCATGAATTTTTCTAACAAATTTTAGAAATATTTCGAGGTGGTCGCAGCGTTCTGGCTGCCGACTCTGCCTGTCAACTCCATCGTCATTGTTAATCTCGCTTAGTTAAAAAATCTAATAATTATCAAAACAAACAAAAAAAAAAATTCGACCAAAATTAAGCAAAGTCGAATTCGACAAAAATAAGGCCCCTAAATCATACAGTTTACGGGTTATTCAGGGGACTTTAGTTTATTTACATTTTTACCAATCGTTTTTTAAACGTAAACCGCTATACAACCAGAATTTCAAATATATACCGTCATAAAGGCAATACATTAAACGTTTTTCAGAATTAAAAAAAATTGTCCTTCCTCCGAAAAAAGTATATTAAAAAAAAAATTTTAAACGAATTTTCTTACAATATAATCCGTCAAAATGAATATTTCTGCAAGAAAAGTATAATTACAAAATCTATGAAAAAAAAATCATTAGTTGTTCATTGCGATACATTTGCGACTAAATAAATTTAAGAGATACGGTGTAATGCTACAAACAATGGATATGACTGCGAATATTTGACGTGGAATGCCCCACGTGTATAACCATTTGACAAAGGGAAAGCTGTTTTCTTCTTCTACCGACGACGAAGCCGGTACAGGCGAAGGAAATTCAGCAAACGCGCGCGCGACGACGAAAACAGCGAATAAATGTCTAGGAAAAATTTTCGCCATCCGAGCCTGACGTAATCTCTCGCGATTGTTCGAGAGGGTTATTCGGTTATAGCATTTTTATTACGACCCATATATATACACGCGTTTCATTATGACGGTCGCATTCTTTTTTGCCATCCGCGCGCTTTTTATGACGTTCGCGTCATTATGCAACGGTTATTCCTAGAAAGGCTGCGAATGAAATCTATACTGCAGCGGGTGGGGGGAGCAATGAGAGATCGAAATTTTTGTAAAACGGATATATTGCACGTATATGTATATAATTGCGTCATTCGTTAATTGGCTGGCATATCGGCGGATTACGCGAATGCGGAACGTTTAAACGGTATAATGTGTATATAATAAAGCCTAAGTGAATATTTATATATATCGATGGGGATCATTCAATTATATAAATTGGTTAATTATATTAATGAACGCGCCGAATAAATCCGTCATTTATTTGTGAATTTGTACAATTGATCGGGCGTCGGCAAACATTGAAAGAACACACTGGCGCAAAAACGGCTTTGAAACACGCGGGTACTTTATAAATAATCATACACATATACACGGAAACGATATATATATAAACGTAAACATCGTCGTCGGTAAACTAATTTGTTGCGAAACTAAAATCCGCAGCGAAAATATTTCGCAGTAGACGATTCGTTAATAAATACAACGCGCGAAAAGAGGATTACTCGCAAAAATATGATTCGTCGTTGAAATAGTCGTACTGATTAATTCGAAATACTATCGTCACTCTTTAGGTATGCTTTTTCTGCATTCATCGAAAAACTAAAAAAAAAAACGTTTTTTCGAAATCAATCCGACACCAAATAAAATAAACCATATAAAATGTTGAGATTCTTAAAAATTTCACGTTTTCTGCCCTAGGTTCAAAATGTAATCTATTATTTTTTTATACTACAAAAAGAAAATGCATTCTTTCCAGGAGCGTATCAAAAATTCAACGAGTCGGCAATTTTGTTCGGCCAATCACTGTCAGCCGAAAAGATGCGGAGGGTATATTCAAGGCGCGCGCGCGTGCACGTATACATGTGTATACGCGAAAATGTCGGCGTCGTGCTGTGCTGAAAATGCCGATACCAGGACGATTTAGCACACGTCAAGGGGTGGACAGTGGAGGCGGAAAAAGGATAGCTGACCAATATCGCGTGAAGTGTTAAAAATAACAAGTCCCGCCCGCGGGGGCACGCAAAAAGGGCCCCACAGCCCCCCCCCCCCCCCCCCGCACACACACCCCGCGGCGGAGGACCCTCTTTCATCTATATACGAATGTGTCGCGTATATATATAGATGCGAGACGTAAAAATACGGGCTCCGACACGACGACATTATATTAAAATATCAGAGCACGGATCTCCCTCCATTCATTCTCGATACATAGAAGGCAAAACCACCCGCTTTGCGCATTTGTTGCGCGAGAGGGTAATTTTTTATCCCGCGTCCGTGTATTGGCACTTCCGGCTTCGACACACAGATAAATATATGTATATATATAGAGCGAAAACCTCAATGATCAAGACGAACGGACGTTGAATAGGGCGTCTTCTCTCGGGGGGAATATTTGGTTAGGTAATAATGAAAATAAGCCAACGATGATGTCTTTCTGCGGTTTCCAGGTGGATCGGCGGTCTCTGTTTACGTTGTTTTCTTGGGCCCGCAATTTATGGCGGTCTAATCAAAGCGGCATCAGGATGTGGTCAGTTTGCGGGCTACTAGTCTTCGAGTTTCAGAACACGGCGATATTTCTCTACCGTTTTGTCAATAGAATCAAATATATACCGAGTATAAGCGAAGTTTGTGACATTAAACCGTTCGCCTCGTATTGATACGCAAACGTGTCGTAATAAAACAATAGTAAAAAAAGCTTATCGACTAGAATTATCAATAAACAAAGTTGTTTACTGGTTTATCATGACTTTTTTCTTCGTGGCGATGTCCTTGGATCTGACCTTTGAAGGTCATTCCAAGGTTCGGTCTATTTCCTGAAATTGGACCCCAGAACGGAATGAGCGAACAATTTCACGATCTGATCGCGGCAGTTCCGCATTTCATGGTTCAAAATGTCACTGAAAAAAACAATCATAATAAACTGCTCATAAACACAGTCTTGTTTTTCAGCCCTCGGCACGCAGTAAATTCACTTTCGAAAATTCCCGAAAAAGTCATGGTCCGTTACTCGAGTTCTCGCTTGTCGAAGAAATCTTTCTTCCTTTTTCTATTTTTCTTTTCCTTTACTTTTTTTTTTTTTTTTTTAAGAAAAAATGGCCATATCTTAGGACGCCAAAGAATGAAAGTCGAAGCCGCGCGTCGGAGGAAGTCTATAAAGGCGCCAGGAAAGTTTATCGAAATCCTATTGTAATGTCGTTTAACTCTCGCAAGTGACTTGAAAACTATCGCAGCGGAACGTACGGGATAAGGGGGCGCTATATAGCTGGGAGCATGGGGGTGTCGACGTGTATGCCCGCGGGGGACGGGCGGGAAATATTACGGTTCAAGGCGGCCGGTCACCGGTCTTGGCACGTACACACCTAGCCGGCCGTTTTTCATTCGATATACTACTAGACGGGCGGTGGCTCGTGAACGTCGCGAACACGAATGAATTGCCGAATCGAAACTCGAAGAGATCTCGCGACACACCCTGACATCCTGCCCGACGTGCTCTCTCGAATTCTAGGTCGGGGAGGCTGTTGTACACCGACGAGGGTCCCTCCTCGATCGATGTCGATCCTTGCTCGCCTTTTCTCGTTCTCTCGAGATCCAATATCGTCTCTCTCTCTCTCTCTCTCTTTCACTCTGTTTACCTTCCTTCCTTCCGCCTCGAGTCGCGATCGTCACTACTGCCGCCGAGAACCCGAGATAAAGAGGCCGCCATTGGTACGTGGCGGAGACAATTTTACAACCCTTTTATCGTTTTTCACGATTTCTCGACAGCGGACGAGGAGTATGCGATCCAATAAATGATGATGAAAATCGCCGACGAGCGTCCAGCTCCTCGAGATAATAACCGTACATCCGGAAGAATGTCCGCCATTGGTCTAAGCCGTTCAATATTGACCTTCATTTGTTCCTGCACAATATCCACGGATCGATCCCATCACAACTCTTTACCAACTCTTTTGCACGTTTCTAAGTTGACCTAACTGCAAACAAAGTCCAATAGAAATGACAAATGATCATGCGGGACACAATTTTTTTTTCTCTGCCACATGTAATTCAATAATTATAACTACACGCGAATACAAATTGTTCGTCATTGATTAATGATGGACTGGACATTGACGACATTTGTTTTATTGAAATGAACCAACGGCACTTCTACGTAAGCGAGTCTTTGGGGGGATTTGAAGAAAAACTTCGATTCAAGTCCCATTTGTCATTGTTGCAATAAAACATGATACACACATCACTTTTGCTAGAAAAAAGAGCTGTCACTACTCCAGCGACTTCTATCTCTCGACTCACAATTAGAGTTGCGTCAGCTGCAACACAATCGACAGATCTATCGCTACCCATACGACAGTCCACTATCTGAAGCGTGACTATTGGTCCTACAACACGGATGATAAAGACCCCAGCAAACAATCATAGAAGTTATGTCACAATTATGTAACAGTTACATTAAAATGTCGCCTCAAAATTGGCACAGTTACATAACAGTGATTGTGACGTAATTGCTATGTAACTA